>SKCR01009011.1:0-45292 GCA_019454045.1 Zanthoxylum bungeanum
GACTAGGAACGTTTACGAGTAATGATTCTCATAAGGCGTGGAAGCCATCATCTTATTACTCCAAGGCTTTTATTACAGTGTTTGATGATTTATATAATTTATGTAAGACACATATAAAAAGATTTACATTTTATTAATTAATGAAAATATTGTAAATACATCACATATAGCCCATCCACAAGTTGGGTTATAGGGCATATCCCTAACAATCTCCCACTTGCACTATAGTTGACTAGTATGAATCTGGACACCATACTCTTGGGTGTACCTATCATGCTTTTGTTGAGTAAGCCCTTTAGTCAGAGAATCTGCAAGAATATCTTCTGTGGGTATTTTCTCTATAATAACTTCTTTTCTCTCAACAATCTCCCAGATGAGATAAAACTGCCTGAGTACATGCTTGGATTTCTGGTGGGACCTTGGTTCATTTGATTGAGCAATGGTGCCCGTGTTGTCACAGTACATCGTGATGTCATTCTTTATCGTGGGAAGCACTTCCAGCTCCGTGATGAACTTCGTTATCCATACTGCTTCTTTAGATGCCTCAGATGCTACAATATACTCGGTTTCAGTGGTGGAGTCCGCTATAGTTGACTACTTTGACCTGTAGGCTGCTTCTCCCAAATCTGTCATGGAGAAATTCTGAGATAACCATTACTTGGTGGCTTGCATCATGGGAATATCATTCCCGATGATTAATATGTCATCGACATATAATATAAGAAATATAACATCACTCCCACTACTTTTCCTGTAAACACAAGGCTCGTCTATATTTTTGATGAAGTCAAATTCTTTGATTGTCTCATCAAATCGTATATTCCAACTTCTGGAGGCTTGCTTGAGTCCATAAATGGATCGTTTAAGCTTGTATACTTTATTATGATCATCATTAGATGTAAACCCCTCAGGTTGTGTCATTTAGACTTCCTCTACGAGGTTCCCATTAGGGAAAGCTGTTTTGACATCCATCTGCCAAATCTCATAATCAAAGTGTGTAGCTAGTGCTAGTAAAATTCGAATGGACTTTATCATTGCAACAGGCGAGAAGGTTTCGTCATAGTCAATTCCTTGGATTTGTCTATAACCTTTGGCCACCAACCTAGCCTTATAGGTTTGGATGTTACCTTCTGCATCAGTTTTACGCTTGTAAATCCACTTGCAGGCTATGGGTTTTATCATTTCAGGTGCATCCAACAAGTCCCAGATTTGATTCTGATACATAGAGTCTATTTCGGATTTCATGGCCTCAAGCCACTTGACTGAATCAATGTCACGCATTTCTTCGTCATAACTGGTGGGATCATCATTATCAATGACCTGATCATGTTCCTCATCAATTTGGAAACCATATCTTTCAGGCTCATATCTTTCTCTACCAGACCTTCTAAGTTCATAACCTTGTGGTTGTTCCATCGCTGCCCTTTTGAAGGGCCCGGGGTTTAGTTCTATGTTAGTTTTTTCTTCTCGTACCTCATCGAGGTCAAGTCTACTCCCACTATGTTTCTTGAGAAGGAATTGATTCTCTAGAAATTTAGCATTTCGTTAGACAATTGTTATTTGTTCATTTGGGACGTAGAACACGTATGCTCTTGAGTTCAAGGCATATCCTACAAACTTACATTTAACTACCCTATCATCCAATTTGTTAGTTTGTGTGAGCTTAACATATGCGTCACATCCCCAAACTCTTAGATAACTAAGACTGTGACGTTTCCCAGACCATAACTCATATGGGGTTTGACTAACAGTCTTATAAAGAACTTGGTTTAGTAGTAGTGTTACAGTTTCTAAAGCAAGACCCCAAAATGAAAGAGGTAGATCCGTGTCTGGCATCATTGATCGGACCATATCTAATAATATCTGATTTCAACTTTCGGAGACCCCATTATGCTATGGAGTTCCCAAAGGAGTCCACTGGGAAACAATGCCATTTTCTCTCAAGTAATCTTGAAATTCATCGCTTAAGTATTCACCACCTCGTTCAGACCTTAGTGACTTAATACTTTTATTAAACTGGTTTTCTACTTCATCTTTAAAGACTTTGAATTTCCCAAAGAATTCATATTTGTACCGCATAAGTTACACATACCCATATCGCGAGTGATCATCGATAAAGGTAATGAAGTAGGAGAATCCACCTCTAGCGGTGACTGACATTGGTCCGCATACATCAGAGTATATGAGTTCTAATGTCTCCGCTGCACACTGTCTTTTACCTTTGAAGGGTAATTTGGTCATTTTACAAAGTAAACAAGACTCACAAGTTCCATAAGGTTCATATTTGAAGGGTCTGAAATACCCATCCTTATGTAGCTTAGTTAATCTTGTTTCATTGATATGACCTAAGCGACTGTGCCATAGAAGTGATTCATTGAGATTATTCGAGTTAACGTTATATATATTAGAGGGTGAAAATTTTTTTTTAGTTTGTAAGACATAGATACCATTATTCAAAATATCATCTCCATATTTTATTTCATTGAAATAAATAGAACATTCATTACAACTTATTAGGCATGAAAAGCCTTTATTACATAAAGAAGAAATTGAAATGATGTTCTTTATTAGAGAATGAACATAAACACAATATTCTAAGTCTAAAACTAAACCATTCGAGAAAACTAATGAATAAGTCCCCGCGCACAATGCAGCCAGTTTTGCTCTATAACCATGCGTAAGTCAACCTCCCAATGACGGAGTCTCTTACTGTTTCTCGGGCCCTGCACATTGTTACACAAGTGAGTCCCACAACCGGTGTCAAGCACCTAAGTATAAGGTTCAGAGTTTTGAGAATATAGTTCAATCATATACAACATACCTGAAGCATTGGGCTTCTTGGCCTCTTAGGCTTCCCTAGCTTCCTCGGCATTCAAGGATCTGCAGTCTTTATTCCAATGACCCTTCTTTCCACAAAAGAAACATTTCCCCTTTCCATTTTTCTTTTCCACCTTACCATTGGGCTTTAGGTGATCTGGAGCCTTTGCCTTGCCCTTATTTTTCTTTGGGCCTTGTGGCTTCAGGTCCGTACCCATAAGCATGACGGAAGTTTTAAGCTCCAGTTTCAAGTCCTTCTCTGCTTGCTTTATCAGATTGTGCAATTCTGCTAAAGTAGCTTCTTTATCAGATAGATGAAACTGCATAATAAAGTTAGAGAAGTCTTTTGGTAAGGACAGAAGAGTTAGATCTGGACCTATCTTATGATCCATGATGAACCCGAGGTTGGCTAATTTTTCAATGTGGCCAATCATCTAAAGCATATGTCCACTAACAGATCCTTCCTTATACCTTATTTGGAATAAGACACATGACACTTGGAATCTCACGGTATGAACGGAAGTTGCATACAACTCCTTCAAGTTAAAGATGATGGTTTGAGAATCCATATCTTCGTGAGCTTGCTGAAGTTCGTCTGACATAGAGCCCAGTATTATGTAAACTGCTTGCTCATCATCATCAACCTATTTCTTCCAAGCATCAAATGTATTTTGGTCAGCATCTTCTGCGGGGTTCAGGGGAAAATGGTCTTTCAAGAACATATAAAATATTTTCTTGTCGTAAGGCAATTTTAAGGTTTCTAAACCAGTCATTGTAGTTGTCCCCTTTGAGCTTATGCTCATCAAGGATGGAACGAAGTGATACTCTGTTTGCCATTTGAATGTTTGTTAAATATATTAACCCACATATTAAGAGAGAATGTTAAAATTAGGAATATGTTTTCATTAATGTTTCATAATAATATTGGCTTTTAATATTATAAAGGTGCTCCCACTCAATTATTTTAAAATTTTAAGCAAATGCATCAACCCCAATATGATGGATTTCTTATGGGCAAGGATCCCATTATCATCATTTCATAACTCCGACTAGGGCCGGTCATTATAAAATATGATAACTAGGTAGGTTCCCAACTAATTTATGATATATATCACAATTCTTTGATCATTGGGTTGGGCATTCAAACATGTCATAGCTTATGCTAGTCCTTGTGGACACCCAATCTTGGCCACTAAGTTATAAGACCACGTCTAAGGGTCACTGTGTCTTATGACTCAGAAAAGTCAAACAATTGTCAATAGTACGATTTAGGGACAAATTGGTATTGGTCAGTCTGGTAAAGCCTAGTCCTGCCAATACAGTTTAAGCCATTTGGGTCTATACTTTACAATGGGAGGCAAATTTTAGACATAAATTATTATTGAGGATTTTAGCAAGTTTAAGTGATAACTGTCGGATGGATTCCTCCATTGAAAATTCCCCAGAGGGAGGGTGGAGCGAACTCTCTTAAATACCCTTACCTCTTAAGCTCTTATTACTTTGGTGACAAGAATAAACAATAGATCCTGCAAATTAGTCCAACAATTTAAATATGCTTTAAGGTAAGTTTTGTGTAAATGATTATCTAGATGTCTTCACAGCTTTTCCATTTGGCTATAAAAAGGTAGTGAGTGAAGGAAGACACTAAATCATTATCTAACTCTAGTAATACCTTTGTGTAGGCACTGTATTTTTACATATAAGTCCCTATGATGAGTCTCATATGGAGACACTACCTTTTAAATTGCGAAAGTCATGAGAAATGGACGTTGGAAGGGTAAAGTTGGAAATTGTCATTTTTGTTGGAATCAATTCGGTTATCTAGCTTCGATTTGCTCGTCGGATCTCCGTTTCAAAGTTTATCCTCGGCCCAAAACCCCATAAGCCACTCATCAAACCATATACCAAACCCAAATAACCAAGCCTACCAAAAACCCAAAGCCCACGCCCAAGGAGACCAAGTTCACGCCCATGGCTCTCATAATTAGCAAGATGCACATTTAACACATGCTTAAATCAAGTCAAATCCTTTCCTCAGTAAAATAAACCTCATGGATCCCTTTCCTAATCAAAACCAATCATTATCATAAATTAAAGAGATTTATTCCTTATGAGATAATAATAAGGAGATGTCACCATCATTATAATATCCTTTCCTATTCAAACTAGGATTGCTTCCAACCTATTTCCAATAAAAAGAGGCATTCACCCACCCTTCCAAACCCTAACAGACACGCCTGAAGCCTCCCACATTCCCTTCATATTGCCGCATCCCTCACACGTCCAAAGTCTCTATTGCCCCATATCACTACCTTACTACACTACCCCCACGCCCACTGCCTCACATCAAGTCCTCTTCACTGCCGCAAAACCACCTTGAAATAAACCTGAAACTGCATGCATAAAGCACCTATTTTTGCCACCGAAATAGCCCATATTTTACCCCCTTAAAACCGTAAAGAACCAACAGTAAAATAGCAAGGAAACAACAGTGAAACAGAGTGAAAATAGCAGCCCAAACAGTGAAACAGCGAAGGAAAACGTTGAGTTAGTGAACCAGAGGAGTTGCGGATCATCAACCCTTCCAACGACCGTGTAACACAATTCCGAGAAGTGACATAAAAGGTTAGACCTGAGGGAACCTTCTTTATTTATTATATTTCGTTTCTTTTATTTATTTTAATATATCTTCACATGAGAGTCGTTAGTTGATTTGTGTTGTGGCCGTTGGGTGAATGGATATGTGTTCTTTCTTGTGGTATATCGGATGGAAATCCTGACGTAAATTCTGTAGCCTAATCCGAATGGACGATATTGCGGTTTGCACTCGGGATACAATGCCACGTACCATATGAGAGATACACATATTTCATTCATCCAACATTGTATTCGAGCATGATTAGGTTGCTAGTATGTTATTTATCTTAAACCATGATTTAGTCGATAGTATTTTCTTTCTTTATGCATGATTAGGTTGTTTTATATCATATTAGGGATTTAATTTATATTTATGCTTAGATTCTTATTTATTTTCCGCATTAGATAATTGAGCATTCTTGTGTGATGATTGTATGTTATTGCATGTTTGCCGTTATGACAACTTACTTTGAACCATGCGAACTTAGATATAGGTTCCATTATTATTCTTATGCATGCGAACTAGATCTAAGCTACCTTTGAGCATACATGTTGAGTAGATTTGGTTAGTTTATTGCACAAATCATATCATTACAAGTGACATAATTAAGGGACCATTCCGAACCCAACGGTTTGAGGTCTTCCCTTGCGAGGGGTGAGTGCGGCCTTAAATAACATTTTCCCGGTTCACACCGGGTGGTGACTCCATGTTATTTCTCTGGTTTAGTTCCCCTATGGGCTACTCCGTACTCCCAACTAGGCTGCGAGCCTAGAACAGCGTCACCGATTTCTGTGTCCTACAGTCTGGCGACTCTATTGGGGATAGAGAATTGGCCTCGAAATCAGGTATTGTGATGTTTATGATTTGTGCTTTAGTTAATCGTGTCTATAGTGGGTTGAAAGGGGTTTAATCAAAGACATTATTTAAGCTTGGTAATGGTTTGGTGTCTTCCTTCATTGATTACCTTTCTACGAGGAAAAGCTGTGAAGGCACCTAGATAATCATGTACTCGTAGCTTACTGTGATAAACTAATTTTGAGGACTCATTGTTTATTCCTGTCACCAAGCGATAAGAGCCTAAGAGGCTTGGGTATTTAAGAGAGTTCGCTCCACCCTCCCTCTAGGGAATTTACAATGGGAAATCCATTTGACAGTCAGTCACGCACCTTAAAACGTTGGCACGTACCGTAAGGTATAAAAAAGGTGCGCTCACTTGGTCGCTTGAACCCTTGAGTGGGGAGTCCTAGTTGTGGGCAATCCTTCATCAACGAGAGCCTTTTTCCGTACTCCTGTAAACCCAAATGAGAACCTTAGTCGTAGGACTAATAGAAATGATTTATTTTGTGTTTATGTTTTGGACCGTCGTCATTTAGATCCAGTTGGACCTTTTGTCAAAAGATATGAACTTGTTGGGCCATTTAAACTAGGACGAGTTCGTGTCCTTTGATAGTTGGGCCAAAAGCTTCTAAAATGCCAATGGGCCACTTTAGGTGTGGGCTTCTTATCATTTGAAGTTGTTTAGCCATGTTATCGCAAAGTGTAAACCTGTTGGGCCTTTTCAATTGGGACAAGTTTGCGCTTTGCAATAATGTGATTGAACACTTTAGAATGATAATGGGCCAATTAGTATAGAATTTTTATGAATTTATGCATTACATGCATTGCATGCATACACACTGACACACGATCTTAAAAGACACCATAGATTCCCGTTGGGTTAGGGAATAGGGGAGACTAATCAAAAGGCCATCAGTGAACATGAGTTAATCAGTCAACGATGGGTCTCGAATGGATCAGATTAAAGCTAACCTCACCAAAATGACTGAAGAACTGCAAGCTTTGACTGCCGCCATGTGTAATATGGTCGTGCCCCGCGTCGCGGGCTGATCTGAAAATGAGAGGCGTGAGAGCCCTCCAATTGGATTGAATGATGATGCTCATGTATTTGATGATTATATGACCAAATATGCCGCTGGGAGAATAGCCGGGTCTCAGGCCGAGATACAGAAACTCTGTGGCCAAATGGAGTCAGTTACCCGTAAACTGAATGGGAAGCATGAGGATTTATTGGATTATGATGCAATGACCTTCGAGGAACAGCTGCCAGCTCAGTTTAAAATGCCCGACATTGCCAAATTTAATGGAAATGGAGACTCGAGGGTCCATCTGCGGTAATATGTCTCGGTGATGAGTTCAGTAGGCCTGTCGCAGCGCCAGGTCCAAAAGATGTTTGGGATGTCACTCGAGGGGGCAACCTGTTTTGCGGAGATTGCTGTCATTAAGATTAGACATTTTTCTAACTTAGGCAGACCCTTGTCCAAAGTACTTGAGAAGTTGACCAGGAAGAGACTCTTGGAAACTTTGGAGCCTAGACCACTACCCAATCCTCCACCACCAAACCTTAATATGAACCGTTATTGTCACTTCCACCAAAACCCCGGCCATGACACCGACAACTGTACCTACCTGAGACACGAGATCCAAGACCTTATAGACTCCCAAAAAATCCCCTATATTGAAAAAGAACAGCCTAACACATACCACAACCCCTTGCTCAACTATCACTATGTTCCCTCGCTTACTTATATGATCAACTCTGTCCTACCCGAAGACCTTGTCCTCCAATCCTTCGACCATCAAGCCTCTTGCCTTGGAATTTGGGATAGCAACAGTGAGGATAAAATGGAGCAGAAGAATAATTTCTGGGAAGATTTCTCGAGTAGTGACGAAGAGGAAGTAAAAGGAATGACCCGCAGTGGGCATTTCTATTGTGATACTGTAGAAAAAGGGAAGGAAATACAGACAGAAGGCCAAGAGGTGGCCGAGAATACTGAGAATACTGAAGGAGATATAGTGTTGCGGCAACTGAAAAAGACCTGAGCACAATTGAGTATCTGGGAGTTGTTGTGTGCATCCGGAGAGCACAGACGAGCTATGGTGGAGGCCTTGAGCAAGATAATTGTGCCGGAGGATGCTAATCTCGCAATGTTTGTAGGATCAGTGCAGAAGGAAGCTCTGCAAATAACATTTTCTGAAGAAGAACTCCCGGCTGAGGGAAGAAACCACAATAGGCCTTTATTTATTCGAGCTGGAGTGAGGGGCACGAAGACATCTTACATGATAGTGGACGATGGCTCATCCATCAATGTGTGCCCATTGAGGATTTTGGCGAGGCTGGGTATAAATTCGATAGATCTGAGTCCCTCTAATATGACTATCAATGCTTATGATGATAGCAAGCGGGGAGTCGAGGGTATTTTTGCCGCGATGGTCAAGGTTGGCCCGATTGAGGATGAAGTTGAGTTCACAGTGCTAGATATCCCAGCCATTTTTTCCTTGTTGTTGGGAAGACCGTGGTTTCATAAGCTTGGGGGCATGCCCTCTACTCTGCATCAGGTTATTAAATTTCCATATGGAGAATGGATTGTCACCATCCGAGCTGAGGTGGACAATGATGTAGCCACCTTGGAAATACAACCTTTCACGAGGTTCCAAGTGTTGGCGACTTTTGAGGAATGGGTGAATCCCAAGGTAGCAAGGATCATGGAGAAAATGAAGTCCGAGCCAGGCCAAGGCCCGGCATTGCTAGATTTCAAAAGGCAGAATACTCGGAGGGGTTTGGGATACCGATCTAATGAAGATAAGCCAAAGGCCAAGAAGAAATGGCTGAAGTTGATGAAGTGCTTTATAATGGCTTCGGTATCAAAGAGAGCCTGAACTAGTGGAAATTAACGGGATTGTGGTGCCCGGATTTGAGATCTTCCAAGATGTACTGGGCGAAATATCACTGACGGAAGGAATAGCGAAAGAATAAGAGAAATGGGAAGAAGAGTTGATGAAGCTGGAGAGCCTGACTCTTGAGGAGGATAAGGTGGCTGAGAAGAACCCGGTTGTGGAGGAAGAAGTGTCTGTAGATTATGAGGATATTTATCTTCCTGATTTATTTGAGTGTACTCCCGTATTTGCTAGTAATAAAGATAATCATTTTGCTTACTTGTCTGAGTCTCTACCTCTTAACTTGCATGACTTAAGCATATTCGATATCAACTCCACCAAAATGAATGCATTCAACCTTGGTACGCCTGAAAGCCCCAAGGAAGTCTTAATTGCGAGTGAGGTTACCGCCGAAGAGCGGAATAGTTTAGAAGAGATATTGGTCAAGTATGCTAAGGTATTTGCTTGGTCCTACGAGGACATGCCTGGAGTAGATAGAAGCATTGCTCAGCATACGATACCGACTTATCCAAACATAAGGCCGATAAAGTAGAAGATTCAGAGGATGAGACCTAAATGGGCCGAGAAGGTCGGAGAAGAGTTAAGAAGCAAATAGATGTGGGATTCCTCGAAGTAGTAAAGTACCATGAGTGGTTTTCAAATATTGGGCCAGTACCAAAGAATGATGGAAAAGTCAGAATATGCGTGGATTACAGAGACCTCAAAAAAGCTTGTCCGAATGATGACTTTCCTTTGCCACATATAGATGTACTGGTTGATAGTGCGGCTTTGTCTGCTATGTACTCATTCGCGGATGGGTTCTCGGGATACAATTAGGTTCTTATGGCTGAAGAAGATAAGCATAAGACCGCCTTCGTCACAGAATGGGGAACCTATTGCTACAAGGTGATGTCGTTTGGGCTTAAGAATGCCGGAGCCACTTATCAGCGGATGGCCACTACCTTATTTCATGACCTAATGCATAAGGAGATTGAGGTGTACATGAATGACATGATGGTCAAATCAGAGACGAGAGATGGACATATAGAAGCATTGGAGAAGTTCCTTGAATGAGTAGACAAGTACAATCTGCGGCTGAATCCCAAGAAGTGTGTGTTCAGAGTAACATCGGGGAATTTGCTCGGCCATACATTAGGAATGTGAGGAATAGAACTGGATCCTGAAAAGATCAAGGCTATTACTGAAATGCCCGCACCGAAGATGAAAAAATAAGTCAGATCATTCCTTGGGAAAATCCAGTACATCAGTTGGTTTATTGCCAAGTTGACGTCAGTGTGTGAGCTTATCTTCAAACTGTTGAGGAAAGACCAGCCGGTGAAGTGGAATGAACAGTGTCAGAAAGTATTTGATAAAATCAGAGAATATTTGGTGATGCCTCATGTTTTGAAACCTCTGAGACATGGTAGACCCTTGGTACTTTATTTGGCTATTGAACCCGAAGCGCTGGGGGCAATGATGGTACAAGCAGATGCGACGGGAGTAGAGCATGTAGTCTACTACCTTAGTAAAAAGTTGCTTCCCTACGAAGCCCGCTATCAAGAAGTGGAGCAGAATTGTTTGGCAGTAGTATGGGCGTCCATGAAATTGCGCCATTACTTCCAATCCTACAAGATCCAAGTGGTAGCAGAGGAGAATCCTTTGAAATACTTGCATTCGATTCCCTCGCTAGTTGGGAAATTGGGCAGATGGCTAGCATTGCTAACGAAATTTGATATCGAGTACCTCACCTCTAAAGTAATCAAAGGGCGAGTCGTAGCTGAGTTCCTAGCGTTACAACCCATTGAAGGGGATCAGTACAAGTTTGAGTTCCTTGATGAGGAAATCCAAGCTGTAGCAGTCCAAGGGTGGAAATGTATTTTGACGGAGAGTGAACTGCAAATGAGCTGGAATTGGGATCGTGATAGTAACTCCTGAAGGAGAAACCTTGCTTATGGCCAGGAGGTTGACGTTCGGAGTGACTAACAACATGGCCGAGTATGAAGCATGTGCCTTCGGGTTGACTGCATTGATAGCCTTGAGAGCTAAGAATGTTGAAGTTTACGGAGATTCAATGTTGGTAATCCAACAGATGCAAGGAGAATGAGAGATAAAAGAAGAACGGTTGAAACCATACTTGTTCTACCTCAGAAATCTGGGACAGGCTATCCCTAACTGCAAATTCCAGAACTTGTTGCGAGAAGAGAATCAGATGGCAGACGCATTGGCAACATTAGCCGCAACTTGCGAGAATCCAAAAAAATTAATATTGAGACCATTGGTGTTGACAACAGCGAGTAAACTTGTTTACAAGGTAAAAAGGATCCTGGAAGTAGAGATCAATGATGGAAAACCTTGGTACCATGATATTCAGCGATACCTGGAACATGGGGAATTCCCAGAAGAAGAAGGCAGAAAAGATAAGATAGTTATCAAGAAGTGGGCTTCCCAATATGTGAACTTGAATGGAGAACTGTACAAGAGGCAAGTGAACGACATCCAACTGAAATGTTTGAGAAAAGAAGAAGCTCAGAAGACAATGGAAGAAATACATGCAGGAGTATGTGGCCCGCATATTAATGGGTTGAATCTGTCTCGTAAGATTGTGAGACAGGGCTTTTACTGGTCGACAATGGAAGCTGACTGCGCGAAGCTGGTAAAGTATTGCCATGATTTTCATGCACACAGTAATTTGAATCATTTGCCGTATACAGAGTTGCATGGGCTGTCAGAGCCGTGGCCTTTCTCGGCATGGGGGATTGATATGATCGGAGAAATTTGACCGAACGCATCGAATGGACATCGATTCATAGTAGTGGCAGTAGACTACTTCTCCAAATAGGTGGAAGCCGAATCATTCTGTAATGTTACAGCAAAACAGATGGCCAAGTTCATAGCTCGGAATCTTATTTGTCGGTATGGTATGCCGCACCATGTAGTAACAGACAATGGAGTCCAGTTTCTGGGAGAAACGAAAGCAATGCTACAGAAGCACGGGATAGGACATCACAAGTCATCACCTTACAGGCCACAGGAAAATGGGGCATTCGAGGCAGCCAATAAGATGATAAAGACAATACTGGCCAAGATGACGGAGAATTACAAAGATTGGGCTGATAAGCTACCGTATGCCTTGTGGGGATATAAGACTTCTGTGAGAACGGTGACAGGAGCCACGCCTTACTCTTTGGTTTACGAAATGAAAGCAGTACTATCGGTGGAAGTTGAGATACAGTCCATGCGGGTATTAGCAGAAGTAGAATTACCTGAACGAGAATGGGCCTCGCAGAGGTTTGAACAATTAGCATTGATGGATGAGAAGATGATGAACTCCTTGCATCACATGCAGATATACCAGAAAAGGTTGGCCCGAGCATTTAATAAGAAAGTGCGTCCTACCAAGATCAGAAATGGTGATCTGGTGCTTAAGCAGTCAAAGCCATCAACGACAGACCCGAGAGGAAAGTTCATACCAAACTGGGAGGGACCCTATATCGTCCAGAAAGTAATGGGAAATGGAGCAGTGAGACTGTCAGACTTGGAAGGGAATGAGTTCACCGAGCCGATCAACGTTGACAGATTAAAGCAGTACTTTGCCTGAGGAAGAGAAGACTGAGCAGTCACCAAGAGAATTGGCAGAAGACCTAACCCGACGGGATAGAAAACTCATGCATGCATGCATACACGTAACATATTTTGCATTCCTTTTGTGTTTGTTTTGTTTTGTATTCACAGGTTTTTAAGAAGAAAAAAAAGAGAAAGCGGCAAAGATAAGCCAGTCAGAATCAGCAATAGTCAGTTTCAGAAATGAATCAGTAATGGTTTCAAGGATGAGTCCTAGGATTGAGGCCCATATCAGTATAGTTTCGAGGATGAGTCCTAGGGTTGAGGCCCACGCCAGTATCAGTTTCAAGAAGGAATCTCAGGGGCGAAGCCCACATTATCAGCAGTCGAAAGGAAAAATTCCATGGAATGAATGAGTGAAAAAAAAAAGAAAATAAAAGAAGTCTTTGATAGTTAAGCATATGTCTGGTGATGACATTGTTTGTTGTAGGGAGAAACCTTAGAAACAATAAGTGCCAGACGTGCTCTCGTACGGTACCCTGAATGGATTGATCTCGGCTAGACTCAACAAGCACTTGATTATGGGATCTCAACAGTAAATGTCTGAGTGGTTGGCAAAATGACTAGTTGGATAGATGATGGATCGGTGAACGACCGTTTGCCTGGATGTCCACCCTGGTTTACTTGTGCTACGATACATGATATGGTTGGAAACAAAAGAAAAGGTCTCTGCAATGAAAAGAAAAGAAAAATGGATCACCTATAACCGATAAGCGTGAAGTTACCCATGGGCGAGTATTAGGACCACAATGAGGAGAAATGCTACCTTAAAGGGTAGGTGTGTCAAGAAAAGAAAATGAAAGAAAATAGAAAGAGAAAAAGAAAAAAATAATGAAAAGAAAGAGATAAGAAAAAAGAAGAAGACCATATCATGTTGACTATGACGAAGTAATCACAGAATGTGATTAAGACATCTAGGTTGGTTAGACCCACTGATCCGATTCTCCGAGACGAAATCATCGGGTTGGCCTACTTAAGGATTAAGCTGCGAAAGAGCCTTGGCACACACACACTAGAAGTCTAGCTCAGAGCACTCATTCAGATGATCGGAGTTGAGTGTATCAAGTACTTTGAAGGTTCTCTGGTTTCAACGCGAAGCATCCGTTGAGGACAAAAATATGTTTAGCTATCGAGACTATCTTGTGAGAGGCAATACTGCATGTTGATATGCAACATCATTATCAGTATCAATCTGGTCGGGTATGGCACTCTGGGGGTGAGGCCCACATCTGTATCAGTCTTGCCGGGTATGGCACTCTAGGGGCGAGGCCCACATATGTATCAGTCTTGCCGGGTATGGCATTCTGAGGGCGAGGCCCACGTCATCATCAGTATTAGTTTTGCCAGGTACGACACTCCGAGTATACAGATACAACATCAGTTTGGCCAGGTACGACATGTGGACTATCGTGGACTATTGTGGACTACCGAGACGCCCTAGGTACGGGGTTTAGCACGCCAGGTATGGCATGTGGACTATTGTGGACGAGTATGGACTACCGAGACACCCTAGGTATGGGGTTTAGCACGCCATTTATGGCATGTGGACTTTCGTGGACTATTGTGGACTACCACGACACCCTAGGTACGAGGCTTAGCATGACAGGTAGGGCATATGGACTATCGTGGACTATTGTGGACTACCGCAACACCCTAGGTATGGGATTTAGCATGCTAGGTACGACATGTGGACTACGTGGACTACCGTCGACTGTATTGTGGACTACCATGGACTACCGTGGACTATCGTTGAGTATTGTGGACAATATGGACTACCGTGGACTATCGTGGAGTATTATGGACTACCGTGGAGTATTGTGGACTAGTGTCGACTATTGTGGACTATCGCGACACCTTAGGTACGGGGTTTAGCATGCCAGGAATGGCACATCATCAATTCAATTCAGAACAGCAGGCAAGCCAAGTGGCAGCTGGCGAGCCAGGTAAGTGAAAATGCATTGCACATACTTTGATAGGATTGTCATTGTCACACACTGCACAAGTCCCATCAAAGTGGGGACGATTGTAGGCACTACATTTTTGCATATAAGTCCCTATGATGAGTCTCATATGGAGACACTACCTTTTAAATTGGGGAATTCGCGAGAAACGGACGTTGGAAGGGTAAAGTTGGAAATTGGAATTTTTGTTGGAATCAATTCGGTTGTCTAGCTTCGGTTTGCTCGTCGGATCTCCGTTTCAAAGTTTATCCTCGGCCAAAAACCCCATAAGCCACTCATCAAACCATATACCAAACCCAAATACCCAAGCCTACCAAAAACCCAAAGCCCACGCCCAAGGAGACCAAGTTCACGCCCATGGCTCCCCTAATTAGCAATATGGATATTTAACACATGCTTAAATCAAGTCAAATCCTTTCCTAAGTAAAAGAAATCTAATGGATCCATTTCCTAATCAAAACCAATCACTATACTAAATTAAAGAGATTCATTCCTTATGAGATAATAATTAGGAGCTGTCACCATCATTAGAATATCATTTCCTATTCAAACTAGGATTGCTTCCAACCCTTTTCCTATAAAAGAGGCATTCACCCACCCTTCCAAACCCTAGTAGACACGCCCAAAGCCTCCCACATTCCCTTCATATTGTCGCTTCCCTCACACGTCCAAAGTCTCCATTTCCGCATATCACTGCCTTACTACACTGCCCTCACGCCCACTGCCTCACATCAAGTCCCCTTCACTACCGCAAAACCACCTTGAAATAAACCTGAAACTGCACGCATAAAGCACCCAAAAATTGCACGGTTTCTACGCCCCCTTCACAGCCCCGCAAAAATAGTCTCAAAACCTGCCAGTAAAACACCGCAAATTAGCCTTTCACAGCCCAGCAAACACATTCCAAAACCTGCCTGTAAACCCCCGTATACAGTCCCTCCTTGTGCGCCAAAACAGTCCCCTGAAATTGCCTTACAGCAGTCCAAAAATGGCACTTATTGACCACCAAAACTGCACATTTTTACCACTGAAACCACACCATTTTTACCACTGAAACAACCCTTATTTTACCCCTCTTAAAACCGCAAAGAACCAGCAGAAAAATAGTGAGGGAACAACAGTGAAATAGAGTGAAAACAGCAGCCCAAATAGCAAAATAGCGAAGGAAAACGATGAGTTAGTGAACCGGAGGAGTTGCGGATCATCAACCCTTCCAACGGCCGTGTAACGCACTTCCGAGAAGCGACATAAAAGGTTATACCTGAGGGAACCTTCTTTATTTATTATCTTTCATTTATTTTATTTATTTTAATATATCTTCGCATGAGAGTCGTTAGTTGATTTGTGTTGTGGCCGTTGGGTGAATGGATATGTGTTCTTTCTTGTGGTATATCGGATGGAAATCCGGACGTAAATTCCTTAGCCTAATCCGAATGGACGGTATTATGGTTTGCACTCAGGATACAATGCCATGTACTGTGTGAGAGATAAACATATTTTATTCAGCCAAAATTGTATTCGAGTATGATTAGGTTGCTAGTATGTTATTTATCTTAAACATGATTTAGTCGATAGTATTTTCTTTCTTTATGCATGATTAGGTTGTTTTATATCATATTAGGGATTTAATTTATATTTATTCTTAGATTCTTATTTATTTTCCGCATTAGATAATTGAGCATTCTTGTGTGATGATTGTATGTTATTGCATGTTTGCCGTTATGACAACTTACTTTGAAGCATACGAACTTAGATATGGGTTCCATTATTATTCTTATGCATGCGGACTAGATCTAAGCTACCTTTGAGCATACATGTTGAGTAGATTTGGTTAGTTTATTGCACAAATCATATCATTACAAGTGACATAATTAAGGGACCATTCCGAACCCAACGGTTTGAGGTCTTCCCTTGCGAGGGGTGAGTGCGGCCTTAAATCACATTTTCCCGGTTCACACCGGGTTGCGACTCCATGTTATTTCTCCGGTTTAGTTCCCCCGCGGGCTACTCCGTACTCCCAACTAGGCCGCGAGCCTAGAAAAGCGTCGCTTATTTCTGTGTCCTACACTTTGGTTAAATTAACTTTAGTTTGGAAAGTTTTATTAACGCCTTGGTCCCACCCCACTTGTATCTTTTATAATGTCTTTTATTATAATTAAGTGATTTATATCTATTATCCTTAAAGGTAATAAATCTCTAAGTTCATCACGGAATAAAATACTTAGCTAAGGGATAAGCAATACACTCTCTATTTCCTTAGAAAATCTCTAGATGTTTTCACCCTAAATTAATCATGCCAATTCTAATCACACATAGAATAATCAAGCATATGAGTTTTAATATGTTGGAATTTTTTTAGGCATTAAATAACTTTGATTAATATTTAATTATGACATTGCATTTTATTTTAATCAAATAAATTTACTATTCACATTTTTTTACAGATGCGTGAAATTTAAATGCAATTTCACAATTCAAATCTTAACCAAATCATATAAAACTTGTGCTTAAAATTAAGTTCAGGGTGTTAGCTTTCCAACGAACCTTTACACACCCAATTTCAAGTTCAAATGAGAGAAAACTAATCAAAACAAAAATGGTGCTTTGATACCACTGTTGGGAAGCGGCCGCGAGTGAGCAGCGGAAAATTAAATAAATTAAATTATGATGCCGCTATCCCTTTGCTCAAGATCCATTTGTTTTTATTATTCTACAAGCATAGGCATGTTACTATATATTCTAAGCATAAAAACGCATAAAACATGGAAAGAACATAAACCTAAACATGCTAACTATCATAAGAACTCTAATTAAAAAAAAAAAGAAAAAGACTTACTTGAACCGAATATTCCTCCAGTCCTCCCTATAATCTACAAGATTTTCTCGAACTCAGAAAGCTCTTCCACGTTCCAAAGAGCCACCCAAGTGTGTGGCCTCTAAAGGTGCACACACCAAAGCCAAAACTCAACGGCAAGACTACGCCTTGAGTGCACGGGTATTTTGCCCTTGCTGCTAGCCTAGGAAAATACCTCAAAACTTTTAACTTGAGATTCCTCTAGTCAATTAGACTTAAGGATCCTCAAAATCAGTGCCTTACTCTTAAAATTTAGAATTGTTCACTTATATAAACCCAAGATATGAAATGTTTTGGTGAAAAAATTTGTGAAGAATTCTTTGGGTTTATATAGGTGCTCCAAAGAAAACAAAATTAATTAAGAATCCGATGTGGGATAAATGCTAATTTAATCTTAGCCATTGGATCATAATTTAGTGGTTTAATGAGATTATACAACCCTAATAAGAGTTTGGGCCGAATTGGAATTCAAAACAAATAACAAATAAAAATTTTACTATTCACATTACTATTCATGTTTTTTTATTTATTTATTCCAATTCCCAAAGTGCCCCTATCATCATTCACCAATCCCTAAGACATCATGGAACCTGATAAATGATCTGTTCAATAATTAAACACATTGAACCATTTATGACCAATTCCTACAGCAATCATATATGCTGTTAAATTTGTACTGTGCACTGTTAACCATTGATTTCAACTTTGTTGTGTATGACCTTTTGGGTTCCCCTCAAGTTGGACATGAAATCACTCGTGATAATTTAATCGAGCATAAATTATCCTCCGATGAGATGGTCGTTCGATTTTAATGACCAAGGTTGACATATAACAACATGCCAAGGCCCCCAAATGAGAAGGGAAGATATATATACCCATTATGTATGCGATTTACATATGATACAGTCTCTCGCCTCACTATATCCCCATCGTTTGACCTAGGGTATGGAAAGTGTCTACCCATATAGTCAAATGTATAATATTGATAGTGTCATGAATCGTGCTCACCCAATAATCTCATATGATTCTTCCGCTGTGGCCACAGTCTCAAGCACTTATCACACATATCAACCCGCGAACTGGAATACTACTCTTATAAGAAAATATTATCCGAGAGAGTGGCGATTATCTGTTGTATCTTTACAAACTTCATGTGTTTAAACTAATGACCTAATCATACCCTTATGACCGAATCTTTTGAACAGGGGAAGGAAAATGTGAAAGTTATTTGATCCACACATAAGATTGTAAAGACCTCAACTCTAAGGACTAGTCATATAATCGATACATGAAAGTTCTCACAGACACATGGGATAAACACTCCATGTGAAAACTTTTGGTGGTCATTTCGATGGACACGAGCAAATCATGCATCCATGTGATACACCAAGCGGACGGATCTCTGCTAGTAGCCTATGAGATCGGCTACCCCACTTAGGGCGGATCATATCATCATGCTAGTCTCTCCGCTTTGTGAACGCCTAGATTATTCACAAAACTATGACTATGAACGTTTAAGAGTAATGATTATCATAAGGCGTGGAAGCCAACATCTTATTACTCCAAGGGCTTTATTACGGTGTTTGATGATTCATATAATTTAAGTAAGACACGTATAATAAAGATTGCCATTTTATTAATTAATGAAAATATTACAAATACATGTACATATAGCCATCCACAAGTTGGGTATAGGGCATATCCCTAACAATGTCCTAGTAGAGCTTATTACTCATGTAAGAGAGGTATGAGATGGACTCCGTTCGGACAGTTTCCTTAACTTGTGTTTCTGAAAGGTTAGAATCTAAGTAGACTAGGGTCTTATCTGTATCGGATTTCTTAGCTAAGGCAACTAATTCGCTTTCCTGTTGTCATCCACTTTATCTCTTACGAGTATGTGTTTGGGTGTCTATAAGCCCTACATCCTTTGTGGCACCTCATGTCTATTGGAAACTTCCATGACTAATTTTGATTTCTTGCTTCTTTTATCTTTATGATTATTCTTTGTTATTCGGGGAACTTTCTATCTATACGAGATACTCAAAAGCTATTGGATATGCTTGGAACAATTTTCTGAGGAGGAAAGGAATCTTATTGGAGGGAATGAACCTTACTTAGGTCTAGTCAATATTTTACTCTTGCTCGGGCTCGCTATATTCCATTTTACTACTATAAGTTCTGACACTTTCTTTATTATCTAATTTTGTATCTCTAACTCTTTTTGCCACTGGTTACCTTAAGTATCTATACATCATTTCTTACTTTTCTTGTAGCATTCTCTTTCTCTTTTACTCTCTTGGGTGGATATTCATAGAACTTTACGGTCTAGTTTCACAACTTGTCTCAAACTTATGATAATAGACTAGGATGACTATGGAAGGATTCTCAACTAGAACAAATATTATGGTTACTTTCATTAGGAAGGCGATTCAAATATCCTTGGGAATTCTTACTAACCTATCTATAGAGATTGAAGACGTACTCGAGAATCGAATACTGGAGAGGTAGCGCCTCGTATACTAATACCTCGAGCATACTACATATACAAGACCCCAACAGTCTACCCACTACATTCACTGTCTCCCTTGACCATGCTTTGATACCATCTTTGTAACATCGCCCTCCAGAAGATGCTATCGGCAAGGAATAGATCGATCTATCCCAATGAGCCTCTAACATTTTCTTGACTGTGATCCACACTACCAAACTCATCTCAAATACAACTCATATACGAGAACCATTGCCCAACTCAACAACACATAATGCATATCAAATACTCACAACTGTTTACTTAATGTCAGTACCGTTTACAACTCTATTTATAGACACTTTTATTAATTACACACACAATCTCTACAGAACTAAACTCTGAAAAATGACTTTACTTTGACTTTGATTGTATGACATCTCTGACTGGCCTGTTGGACTCAACACCTTGGTGACTGCCATCAGTATCCATCCTTCTGAGCTCGTCCTCCGAGTAAACCTGTAACATAGAAAACGAGAGAATGGGGGTTGATCATTTGCACGACCTAGTGAGTGGACAATTAAAAACAACCAAAAATTTTTACAAAACATTCATTTGCTTTCTAAAATAAAAATCAACTTCAAGAAAACAATATTTTCTGAAATCTATTCCTTTATTTGAAAATACAACTCTTTCTGTTAGCCATTCTAGACATATTTTCTGTCTGTAAAACTCTGAAGTCCTTCTGTAAAACTGGAATTCTTCTAAAACATTTTCGTTAAAATTTCCTTTCTCAAATCTCTTTTACAAAACCATCATTCTGAAAAACTATCTCCGGCAATTCATCTCTGAAAAAACCTGACGTATGAGGGCGTTACGTCTCGCCGTCCCCCCATAGCCTCAAACAGGTTCTTGGGGGGTAGTCTGTCGTTGTTGGTTTTATAATATGTCCCAAGGAAAGATTAAGCATATATGAAATACAACAAAGAATATATATATAAACATGAAGTATGGCGGAATCATACTTACAATATCTTGTGATGAAGAAAATCAAGCCAAGATGGAAGCTCCAAGGTGGATGATTTTCGGCCAGGTGAGTGAGAAGAGTGGAAAGCTCCAAGCTTTGAGTATTCCAAGCTCTATGATGGTTTCCTATCACCTCTTTTGATCCCTTGAAAGGTGCTAGCCTTGCATGTGAGGAGATGTTCCAAACAATCACACTTTCTTCAAGCTTTTGGCAACCAAAATGAAGAAGATGAAGACCAAAAACTGCATGCAGTTTTCGGCCAAGTGAGAGAGAGAAGAGAGATTTTTCTTTTTGTTCTAATTGATTTTTGATACCAAAAATCAATTTATATTTATGCCATAATATTTATTAAATAATAATAAATCTATGACACAAGCCATGCAAAGGCTTAGAGTGTCAAACACTCAAATTCCATGCATAACATTAGAGTGTATTATACACTATCACCATGCAATGCATTATCAATAAAATAATACATATAATGACATGTGTCAAGTGGGCCCCACACGTTTCCAAATGAAAGTGGGCCCACGTCCACTCACGCGTTCGGGTTCGATATTTCCGAAATACCGAACTTGCGTCGCGACGTTAATTAAATCGAATTTAAATAAATAATCGCGCCTAGCGAAATTATTATTTACGTCGCTAACGAATTAATTCTAAATTAACTCGTATGCCCGAATTAAAATCTAATTTTAATTTCGCGTCGAAATCGAATTTCAATATTATATCGAATATAATAATTTTACTGATTAATTCCAAATTAATCGTTCTCTCTCTAAATAAGGCACTTTATCCGAGATAAAGTTTCTCCGCAATTAATCCAAGATTAATTAAGTTCGAATCAAATATCATAGG
Organism: Zanthoxylum bungeanum; assembly: GCA_019454045.1. Taxonomy (NCBI): domain Eukaryota; kingdom Viridiplantae; phylum Streptophyta; class Magnoliopsida; order Sapindales; family Rutaceae; genus Zanthoxylum; species Zanthoxylum bungeanum. The sequence continues at coordinate 21,958 of SKCR01009011.1, forward strand.
TGAATCTTCAGGAAGCGACCCAAGAGATCTCCGGATATGTTGGCAGTAAATACGGTCGTCGGATAATCCGAACACGCACGTACCTCGTACTACGTTCTTACCGATTCACAAGACAAGGTTGGCTTCTAGCAAAGCGCCATGCCTACCCAATTCTCCAGAAATATTCTTATAGGAATATAAGATCTATATCAAGCGTAGTATACCGTAGTATTGCGTACATCGATCCAGTATCGGATGATCACATGCTAGGCCTAGGGCTGGAGATGTGTCTGCCCCGTACGAAACATATATCGGACATCAAGCAACTAGTCTCTTTAAATCGGACAATCCTGACCTAGTCATATTGTCCCGACGGTTGCAACCTTTTATAGAGTACTAGTTCTGTGTCCTGCGTGATCATCACCTCCATATGTCTGAAGCGATACTTCCATCTTGACATCACATCCAGTACACTACGATTCTCGATAAACCCAGAAGAGGTGTACACAGAACCGGTTAAGGTCCCCAACCACCAAAACCAAAGTTTACCGATTGTCGCAAGTACTAGCGATGTAAGTCTCAGGTTAAGACCATATACACCTACCCTGATGCGGCCTCCCATAGACACCTAGACATACTACCAATGGGATTCCGCGGGGTCTATCCAGAGCGAAGCTTTTCCGTACCATCGGTAAAACACAACCTCCTATCGCACTTGCATAAGTATCCAATACTTAAATATATGAGAACTATGCCGTTGTGCCCTCACAACGTGCACAAGCGCAATACTAGCCTATTCCGCATTATCGATGTCCAGTCTCGATAATACTACGGCTAGGGATATTTAATGATTAAACCTTTATGGATTGATACTGTCTCATATCATCTCAATCCAGTACTAATCATATGGACTTTCGCCATTTATATATCAAAGTAAATAATATTTACAAAATGGCAAAAGGCAATTTCATTATTACATAGTTAATTTTGTACAATAATACAATATCATTTACAAACAGTGACGCGCTATGGGACACATGTCTAACAATCTCCCACTTGGCCTATAGCCAGTCACTCAAGCATCTAATACCCGAACTATGTATGTGTCGTTCAAAAACTTGCTGAAGAACAGCCTTCGTCAGCGGATCTGCAATGTTGTCATCTGATGTGACCTTCTCGACTTTTACATCGCCACGATGTATAATCTCCCGAATCAGATGGTAACGTCGAAGAACATGCTTGGACCGTTGATGAGACCTTGGTTCCTTAGCCTGTGCTATAGCCCCGTTATTGTCACAATACAATGGAACGGGCTCAGCTGCTAACGGAACTACTCCTAATCCGATTAGGAACTTTCGGATCCAAACTGCCTCCTTTGCTGCTTCAGATGCAGCGATGATGTACTCCGCTTCTGTTGTTGAATCGGCAACAGTATCTTGCTTGGAAGATTTCCAGCTCACTGCTCCGTTATTCAAACAAAAAATGTACCCGGATTGTGACTTGTAGTCATCCTTGTCGGTTTGGAAACTTGCATCGGTATACCCAGATACCGCAAGTTCTCCACCTCCATAAATTAAGAAAGCATCCTTAGTTCGTTTAAGATACTTAAGGATATTCTTAACTGCTATCCAGTGACCTTCACCTGGATCGGCCTGATAGCGACTGCACATGCTCAAAGCATATGAGACATCAGGTCGTGTACATATCATGGCATACATGATCGATCCGACTGCCGAGGCGAACGGTATCCGACTCATGTGGTCTCTCTCTTCCTGAGTCTTAGGACACATGTCCTTAGACAGAGAGGTACCACGTACCATTGGAACCAATCCCCTCTTGGATTGTTCCATGTTGAATCGCTTCAACACTTTATCAATATATGTACTCTGGGAGAGTCCAAGCAGCTTTCTAGATCTATCCCTGTAGATCTTTATTCCAAGAATAAAGGCTGCTTCTCCCAGATCTTTCATGGAGAATTTTAATGAAAGCCAAGCTTTCACCGACGTTAGCATGGGAATGTCATTGCCTATAAGCAATACGTCGTCGACATAAAGGACAATAAAAGTAAGTGCTCTCCCACTAACCTTCTTGTATACACAAGGGTCATCTACGTTTTGCACGAAATCATATTCTTTTATGATCTCATCAAAACGCTGATTCCATGACCGTGATGCTTGCTTCAATCCATAAATGGATCGATTTAACTTACAAACCTTGTTTGCAAGTCTAGGTACGATAAAACCGTCAGGCTGTTGCATATAAACATCCTCCAAAAGGTTTCCGTTAAGGAAAGCGGTTTTAACGTCCATCTGCCATATCTCGTAATCGAAATATGCAGCTATTGCAAGCATTATCCGAATGGATTTAATCATGGCAACGGGTGAGAAGGTTTCGTCATAATCAATACCATATTGTTGACGATACCCCTTCGCTACAAGCCTAGCTTTGTACGTTTGTACGTTGCCATCCATGTCGGTCTTCTTCTTGAAGATCCATCTGCATCCAATAGGCTTTATGCCTTCTGGTGCATCAACCAGTGTCCAAACTTGGTTGGCGTACATGGAATCCATCTCGGACTTCATGGCATCTTGCCATAAAGCGGAATCGATATTTTGTATCGCTTCCTCATACGTAGCCGGTTCATTATCCTCAATAAGATTAATATCTACATGAGGTGAGATCAGGAACCCATACCTCTCAGGTACTGTTCTGACTCTCTCCGACCTACGCGGTCCTTGTGTATGTGAAGTTTGTGGTACAGACTCATCCCGGACGGTCTGTTCTTGTTCCGTCGTTGATTCATTGCCAGGAACAGTATCACTACGATCTTCATCGAGTTCTACTTTCCTCCCACTTACCACTGCATTTATAAAATCCTTCTCAAGGAAAAATGCTTGTAGAGCAACAAAACTTTGTTCTCTTGGGGTGATAGAAGTAATATCCTTTGGTTTCCCTAGGATATCCTACAAAAAGGCATTTATCAGTTTTGGGTTCAAGTTTGGTACTTTCCAAACGTTTAACATGTGCCCAGCATCCCCAAATCTTCAGGAAAGAGAAACCTGGTTTCCTTCCTGTCCATATCTCATATGGAGTCTGTTCAACAGACTTCGACGGTACCTTATTCAAAATAAGTATAGCACTGTTTAATGCGTATCCCCAGAAGGATATTGGTAGCTCAGTGCGACTCATCATTGACCTTACCATGTCCAACAAGGTGCGGTTTCTCCGTTCGGACACACCGTTTAATTGCGGTGTTCCAGGAGGAGTCCACTGTGAAAGAATACCATATTCTTTCAAGTAATCTTGAAACTCATAACTTAAGTATTCGCCACCACGGTCTGACCGTAATGTCTTAATACTCTTCCCTGTTTGTTTCTCCACTTCGTGTCGAAACTCTTTGAATTTCTCAAAAGTTTCCGACTTGTGTCTCATAAGATACACATAACCGTAACGAGATGCATCATCTGTAAAGGTTACGAAGTAGTGAAATCCACCTCTAGCCTGGCTAGACATGGGCCCGCATACGTCAGTATGAACGAGAGCTAACAGTTCTGTGGCACGTTCACCTTTACCGCTAAAAGGTGATTTAGGCATTTTGCCTAAAAGACAAGATTCGCAGACGTCATATGAATTGGGATCAAATTCGTCCAAGTACCCACTCTTCGAAAGTGTGGATATGCGAGTCTTGTTAATGTGTCCTAGACGACAATGCCACATATAAGCTTCATCTTTTAGATTACTCTTTTGAGCCTTTTGTTTGTCATTTTAGGAGATTCATTTATATTCAAAATATAAAGACCGTTATTTGCAACAGCTGTGCAAATTTCTGCATCATTTTATATAAATAACACCCAGTGTTCTAAATACAAAAGTGTAACCCTGCTGGGTTAACAAGGATACAGATATAATATTCCTAGTTAAACTAGGTACAAAATAACAGTTCAAAAGTTTAAGTACATGCCCTGAGGGCAGTTCTAAAACAAAAGTCCCTACGGCCAAAACAGCAACTGGTGTTCCGTTTCCGACCCGTAGATCCATCTCCCCTGACGCCAGCATCCTGCTATCATGCAGATCCTGCACATCAGTACAAATATGAGCACCACAACCAGAATCAAAAATCCAATTTTTAAAACTAGAAGTATTCATATTTATCTCAATAACAAACATACCAGAGGCGATAGCCTTGCCAGCCTTGATATCCTCCCTCTGCACAATGCTCATTTGGCAGTCACGTTTCCAGTGACCCCTCTTGCCGCAGTTAAGGCAGATGTCGCGAGATTTGTCCTTTGGCTTCCTAGAAGCCACTGTCAACTTGCCTTTGCCTTTTTCTTGAACTTCTTCTTCCTCGCACCTCCAATTGCCTTGGGCCTAGCCTTTGGCGCATGAGAGGTCGATGCATAATGCGCCTCGCGCTTGCTCCCCTTTAGGAGTTCCCTTTCGGACTCCTTCATACGGATAACAGCTCTCCAAGAGTGTCATCTGTATCCATCAACTTGTAGTTGATTATGATTTGTTTCCAAGTATCAGGAAGTGACTGCAAGATCATATCTATAGTCAGCTCAGCCTCCAAGACTATTCCCATATTGGCCAACTCATCAATATCGGCGATCATTTGAGTCCCGTGGGCCTCAACTGATGCGCCGTCTGTCATCCGGGAGCGGAAGAGTTTCCTTACTAGCTCGTACCTCTTCATCCGCTTATTGGTGCGGTGAAGATCACGCAATCTTGCCATCATGTTATAGGGATCCAAGTCCCTGTACTGGCGTCTGAAATGCTGGGTCATTGCAGCTAGCATAACTGACTGAGCTTGGTCACAATCGTCACTATGAGTCTTCCATAACTCTAGCTCCAGTGGCTCAGTGGGTTCAGGCGGGAGAGGTCTCTGAATAGTATACAGTATCCTCTCAGCCCCAAGCACTATCTTGAGGTTCATTTCCCAGTCGGCAAAGTTTGTCCCTTTGAAGACATTATCGCCCATGATTATGTCGCGGATATTACCTTTGCCAATCATCTTGACAACTATAGTCCAACTATAAAGTCAACGATGTTATGGGTACAGTCAAACTGTTACAAGTAAAATAACAATATATTAGTCCAACTAATTATTTAAAAATTGACGAAATAATTTTGAAAGACGCGTAAGGCTAAGTATCTGAACGAAATTGCAAATTCAATAATAGCCTCCCACTATTTTCTTCAAGTTTCTAACCCTCTGTAGAGAACTCGGGAAATCGAATTTCCTAGTGGGCTAGGATCCCGTTAAATAACACACAACCTTGACTTTGGCCAATAAAAATTGTATGCTATTTAACTTAGGTAGATCTCCATGATCAATTGGATCTCATCCAATTCCTAGATCCGGTTAGGTGGACATCCAAGTCCGAAACATATGTATAATGCCAATGTAACCATTACATTTTCCTAACCCTATCCTCCGAATCATCTAGGCCTTGGCTTTGGCCAAAAACAAACCTAATGATTCCAGTTAAGCGGGACCCATTGACGAGGAAAGTTTCGTAATCAATGTCGTTGGACAAAAAGTGATCTTGACTTTGGCCAATAAAAATCACGATTTGGACAAGACACCGATATGCAACAAAACTCTCATGATTCAAGTACATCCTTGATTGACAAAGGTCTTGACTTTGGTCAAAAACAAACCAATGCCAACTTCGGATCTTGAACAAGAACCATTCAATGGAAGGATATTCGCTTAATATAAATTGAGGGATTTTCGCGTAATTGGCAACCAATTTATTTATCTTTGTTAGGTCTCATCATCATACACCCTTAAGCATGCTTCTAAAACATCATAAAGCGCGTAAAGTAGATTAATAGTGATATGCGGATGGATATATAAACAACTTGTTCCTAGAACAAATCACTCCCTTTCCTCTCCCCGCTAGCACTATTCTACTACTACCCAATTACATAATACAATAAGAGAAACCTCATTTACATTGAGGGGAATTAGGTGAGAAGAGAATACAAAGAGATAAAGAGATAAGGCTGGACACGCAGGTCCAATTTATAAATTCCAAATTTACAATAATTTCTAAAATTACCCTTTCCCTTCATATCCATCCGATATATACACTATTCATTCATCACATACATATATATTCAAACAAGACATGCTTTTACAACCAATCTAATCCAATTAATTAGTCTTTGTTTAAGTGATCATCCAATGTTCAAACAACGGTTTGATTTTGCGCGAGTCCAACTCGATTGAGAATAAGTACATAGGGTACGAATTCGCGAATTATATCGAACTACTTATTAAATCTAATTTAATTCGTATTCAATACTAATTCAATTATTTAATTCCAAATTAAATGTTTACACTTTTAATGTGCTTTAAAGACTTAGATTCTAAATCTAATCTTATTGGGCCTCAAAGCCCAACTAACATCCAATGTTGAATTTAATTCAAGTCAAATGGACTTAGAATTGATTTATTAAGGCTTGGGCTTTGGTCAATGTGGGTCAAACCCAATTACCAAGCCCAAATAAGGAATCACCCTTAAGTGCCATAAAACCAATTTTAAGCCCATAAGGCCCAATTAAATTATTAAAGCCCATTAATTAAATTTTAATATTCCAAACATTAAAGTCCAATTAATTAAAGTGTAATACCAAGATTAATGTATTAAACCAAATATTTCAAAAATACCCATTTAATTTATTAATCATCAATTTTCAAAATAAATGTCCAACATTAATTTTAACAAAAATCAACTCCTTTACATGTCCTATGTATTCGGCCAAGGTGAGTTTTTTGTGTCGATTTGTTTTTCAATCCGATTGAATTATTAATCTACGTCCCGTACACGTTCTAAGTCATCCAATGATCTTAAACACAAAAAAAAAAAATTCATCCACTCCAAGTAGCAACACATTCGGCCAAGGCATGAATTGGGGGGAAAAATCATCCAATGCATTTTTCATAAAATTGATTCCATGTATCATCATTCTATATACATGTAAGCATCTTATTAATCAAATTTCACAAGAACATGCTTCAATCAATTTCACCATATCATTCGGCCAAGGTCAAAATTGGGGGAAAAATCATCCAATGCATTTTTCATATAAATTGATTCCATGTAACATCATTCTATATACATGCAAGCATACTTATTCATCAAATTTCACAAGAATGCTTAACCAATTTTATCACACCATTCGGCCAAGGTTAAAATTTTGGGGAAAAATCATCAATGCATTTTTCATCATAAAATTGATTCCATATAACATCATTATATACATGCAAGCATACTTATTCATCAAATTTCACAAGAACATGCTTCAACCAATTTTATCAAATTTTAACCTAAAGTATTTCATGCTTAACCATGGCTCATGATACCATTGTTGGTTTCTATAATATGTCCCAAGGAAAGATTAAGCATATATGAAATACAACAAAGAATATATATAACATGAAGTATGGCGGAATCATACTTACAATATCTTGTGATGAAGAAAATCAAGCCAAGATGGAAGCTCCAAGGTGGGATGATTCGGCCAAGGTGAGAAGATGTGGAAAGCTCCAAGCTTTGAGTATTCCAAGCTCTATGATGGTTTCCCTATCACCTCTTTTGATCCCTTGAAAGGTGCTAGCCTTGCATGTGAGGAGATGTTCCAACAAACCACTTTCTTCAAGCTTTTGGCAACCAAAATGAAGAAGATGAAGACCAAAAAACTGCATGCAGTTTTCGGCCAAGTGAGAGAGAGAAGAGAGATTTTTCTTTTGTTCTAATTGATTTTTGATACCAAAAATCAATTTATATTTATGCCATAATATTTATTAAATAATAATAAATCTATGACACAAGCCATGCAAAGGCTTAGAGTGTCAAACACTCAAATTCCATGCATAACATTAGAGTGTATTATACACTATCACCATGCAATGCATTATCAATAAAATAATACATATAATGACATGTGTCAAGTGGGCCCCACACGTTTCCAAATGAAAGTGGGCCCACGTCCACTCACGCGTTCGGGTTCGATATTTCCGAAATACCGAACTTGCGTCGCGACGTTAATTAAATCGAATTTAAATAAATAATCGCGCCTAGCGAAATTATTATTTACGTCGCTAACGAATTAATTCTAAATTAACTCGTATGCCCGAATTAAAATCTAATTTTAATTTCGCGTCGAAATCGAATTTCAATTATTATATCGAATATAATAATTTTACTGATTAATTCCAAATTAATCGTTCTCTCTCTCTAAATAAGGCACTTTATCCGAGATAAAGTTTCTCCGCAATTAATCCAAGATTAATTAAGTTCGAATCAAATATCATAGGTGAATCTTCAGGAAGCGACCCAAGAGATCTCCGGATATGTGGCAGTAAATACGGTCGTCGGATAATCCGAACACGCACGTACCTCGTACTACGTTCTTACCGATTCACAAGACAAGGTTGGCTTCTAGCAAAGCGCCATGCCTACCCAATTCTCCAGAAATATTCTTATAGGAATATAAGATCTATATCAAGCGTAGTATACCGTAGTATTGCGTACATCGATCCAGTATCGGATGATCACATGCTAGGCCTAGGGCTGGAGATGTGTCTGCCCCGTACGAAACATATATCGGACATCAAGCAACTAGTCTCTTTAAATCGGACAATCCTGACCTAGTCATATTGTCCCGACGGTTGCAACCTTTTATAGAGTACTAGTTCTGTGTCCTGCGTGATCATCACCTCCATATGTCTGAAGCGATACTTCCATCTTGACATCACATCCAGTACACTACGATTCTCGATAAACCCAGAAGAGGTGTACACAGAACCGGTTAAGGTCCCCAACCACCAAAACCAAAGTTTACCGATTGTCGCAAGTACTAGCGATGTAAGTCTCAGGTTAAGACCATATACACCTACCCTGATGCGGCCTCCCATAGACACCTAGACATACTACCAATGGGATTCCGCGGGGTCTATCCAGAGCGAAGCTGTTTTCCGTACCATCGGTTAAAACACAACCTCCTATCGCACTTGCATAAGTATCCAATACTTAATATATGAGAACTATGCCGTTGTGCCCTCACAACGTGCACAAGCGCAATACTAGCCTATCCGCATTATCGATGTCCAGTCTCGATAATACTACGGCTAGGGATATTTAATGATTAAACCTTTATGGATTGATACTGTCTCATATCATCTCAATCCAGTACTAATCATATGGACTTTCGCCATTTAATATCAAAGTAAATAATATTTACAAAATGGCAAAAGGCAATTTCATTATTACATAGTTAATTTTGTACAATAATACAATATCATTTACAAACAGTGACGCTATGGGACACAATGTCTAACAGTCGTCGCCCCCAAAAAGCCACTTGAACTCGAGCCAGATTGCTGATTAATGCTATCATCTCTACTCGAATCTAAGGTTGAAGTGCGTACGTATCGTCGCCCCCTAGTCCTTCCATGGCACATGTTTTATCCTCAATTCCAGTAGCCGTCTCTCAATTCTAATATATGTCCCACGTTACATTGCGGGGGTTTTTCCCCATGCCACCAAAAATGATAAAAATCATGCTTAAAAAACAACCACTTTTTAAAGTATTTCTTCAAAAATATTCTCATCTCAAAACTCATAATTGAAAGTAAACTTGTGCTAACTCCTCTAAGTGCTCAAAAAATAAGTCTTAATTCATAAACAAATCAATAAATATCAGTTTGAGAAAATGGTCCACTCAGTGATTACTAACCATTGCCAATGATCTGACACGATTGAAGAGTTCGGTGGAAAATCCAATCTCAACCTGTATCCGAGTATGGTTAGTCTATATAAACTTGAACGGTTAATCATGTTATTAGATATAGTGGATTCTCAGCTTGTGCATACATGTCGGGATAGTTAATTTCTAATGAACTTTACCTCATGAGACAAAACTGAATGGAATTGAAACTGTGAAACGGTCTACTGCGCGTCGCGACTCCAGGTTCTTACGCTTCGCGATGCTCATACGATCAGGACTAAACCAACATAGAGCTTCTGCTTTGATATGCGTCACTATTTGTATAGTCACGGTGTTGTTGTACAATTAACTATGTGACAAATGAGATTGCACTCTTATCATTTGTGATTAGATCACCTAGATGTATAAATGATGAGAGGTCCCTATGATTTGTTCCTGGACGGAGAATGATATGAGACAGTATTTCCATGAAGGATAAATCATTAAATATCCCTAGTCAGAGTATCATCGAGATTGGACATCGATAAATACGTAAAAGACTAGTATTACACTTGTGCGCGTTTGTGAGGGCACAACAACATAGTTCTCATATATTTGGGTATAGGATACTCATGCAAGTGTAGTAGGAGGTTGTGTTTCACCGATGGTATGGGAAACAGCTTCGCTCTGGATAGACCCCCTGCGGAATCCCATTGGTAGTATGACTATGTGTCTATGGGAGTCTACAATCAGGGTAGGTGTATTTGGTCTTAACATGAGACTTGCACCGCTAATACATACGACAATCAATATACTTTAGTTGAGGTCGTCCAGGGCTTTAATCGGTTCTGTGTACGCCAATGCTGGGTATATTGAGAATCGTAGTGTGTTGGGTGTGATGTCAAGACGGAAGTGTCACTCCAGTTATATGGAGATGATGGTCACGTAGGATACGGAACTTGTTCTCTTAAATGCTCGAGCTATCGGGATATTATGACAAGGTTATGAATATCCGATTATAGAGACTAGTTACCAGACATCCGATATGTGCTTCATACGGGGCAGACACAATTCCAGCCCCAGACCTAGCTCGTGAACATCTGATACTGGACAGAATATGCAATACTCGGTATACTATGCTTGATATAGATCACATATTCCTATAAGGATATTTCTGGAGAATTGGGTAGACATGGCGCTTTGCTAGAAGCCAACCTTGTCTTATAAATCGGTACAAATGTAGTACGAGGTACTTACGTGTTCGGATAGTCTGACGACCGTATTTACTGCCAACAAATCTGGGGATCTCATAGGTCGCTTCCCGAAGATTCACCGATGATGTATGACTCGCACTTAATTAATCTGGGATTAATTATAAGAGAGAGAAAATTAATCTGGGATTAATTACAGAGATATTTTATCTGGGATAAAATATTAATTAGAGAGAGAGAGTTATTAATTTGGAATTAATCGATAAAATATATATTCGATATATTATGCGAAGTTGGATTTCGATGCGGAATTAAAATTAGATTTTAATTTGGGCGAATGAATTAATTTAAAATATTTTCGTTAGCGACGTGAATTGTGATTTCGCTAGGCGTAATCATTTAATTACGACGCAACGGAAAATTCCTTAATTTAGAATTAGTGAACCCGAGCCCGAGATTATTTGCGAGCGCTTTCGTATTTCGAATTCAAGTGCGGCACGCAAGTCAAATCAAGCGTCAAATCGCTAGTCACATCAAGCATCCAATCACATGTCACTTTGAGTGATGTGACAATTTGATTGATTGATTTGAGTGATTGATGTGGTAGTTGAAAAGCATTAAAGGCATTTCCTTTTGACTTTTGCTTTTTGTTTTTTGACTTTTGCTTTTTGATTTTAGGTTTTGAAAATTAAAAGTGGTAAAAGGTTTTATTATTTTGAAATATAAAAAACAATATACAACTTTTTTCTTTTTCACTCCCTCTCTCTCTCCTTTTTTTACGGTTTCTTTGAGAAACCATTTTCCCTCATCTTTCTCTCTTCTCCCTCTCACGGCTTAAGCCATTTTCTCTCTCAAAATTTCTGGTTTGACCGAAAAAGAAGAAGAATGAGAAGTGCTATCACACATTGGGTTATATTATGGTGATAGGAAACTAACACATGAGCTTGGATTTATTTTCGAACTTGAAGCTTTGAGCTTCCATGAGTTCTTCAATGGCCAATTTTGGAGGAGCCATCACAGCCCAAAATCGAGCTCTCCACTGCTCAACAGCAGCTCTAAACCAAGCTTCAACAAGGAGGAAAATGGATTTTGTTATTCGCATCAAAACCGATCAATGTGAGTAATGTTTATGCCTTATTCCTTTGATGTATTCATACGAATTTCTTGCTTGATTTCATGATATCTTGGGACCTAATTAGAAACCAACAATGGTACCAGAGCTTTGATCAAGCATGAAAAAGTTAGGGTTTGAAATTGGTAAAATCAATTGAAGCATGATTTGGTTAAATTGATTGATTAAGTATGCTTATATGTTGATTAATTGAAGTTGTGTATGTTCAATTTCATGAAATTGGATTGGATCCATTTTTCCCCAAATTTTTTGGGCATGGCCGAAAATATAAACCCTAAATTAGTCTTGGTAATTTTGTTTTTTGATCATTGGATGACTTAAAATAATTGGGTAATGTTAATTTGAAGTTCAATTGGATTGAATTTTGATTTGGAACATTTTTCCCCAAATTAAAGTAGGCTTGGCCGAATTAAAGTAACATGAAATTCATTGTGTTTTTTTATTTTGATTCATTGGATGAGTTGAATTGATTTGGGAAATAATGATTGTGGATTCAATTGGATTGAAACTGAATCGGATTGGAAAACCCCTAATTGCTGAGACTTTAAGCATGTAATTGGGTTTGATTTTGATGAAATTGTGTTGGACACTATTTGTTATCAAAGTACATGATTATTAGGCTAATTGATATTTAGGAATGTTAATTGGATGATTAATTGTGTATTACACTTAGGTTAATTAATTATTGAATTTGGAATTTTATAAGTTAATTAATTTGGGCTTATTTTGGAAATTGGGCCTTAAAGGTTGTATTGGGCTTTTGGGCTTGGTTGTACCAAGTTAGGTTTAGGCCATTTTGGTTGGATCCAATTGGGCCCAAAACCGCATCCAAAAAGTCCAATTATGACTTAATGGACCTTAATTATTTAATTGGGCCTAATGGGCCAAAATTATTTAAAGGCTCATGGGGTAACTCCCGGATTGGACCTTGGTTATCGGTTTGATCTGAGTTGACCAAAAGTCCACGCCTTAAGAAATTAATTAAAAGCCCATTGGACTTTAATTAAATAAACATTAGATGTTAATCGGGCTTAAGACCCGTTGCGATTAAATTTGGAATTTAAGCCGTAAAGGTTCGTTAATAAAGTGTAATATTTAATTTGGAATTAAATAGTGAATTAGAATTAAATGCATATTAAATTGGATTTAATGTTGTAGTTTAATTTAATTCAAGAATTCGTACTTTGAGTACTTATTCGCAACAAGTTTGACTCGCGCAATAATCAAATCGTTGTTTGAACATTGGATGATCACTAATTATCAGATTAATTAATTGGATTAGATTGATTGATAACATGCTTGTATGAATACATGGTTGCGATGCATGAATAATGTATATTGGATGGATATTAGTCGGGTGGGATAATTTTGGAAATTGTCATAAATTTGATTTATTAATTGGACCTGCGTGTCCAGCCTTATCACCTCTATACTATTTTTATTATTTTCTCACCTATTCCCCTCAATGTAAATGAGGGTTTCTTTAGAAGTGTAGTGTAACGGGTAGAAGTAAATACATGTGCTAGTTGGAGAGAGAAAATGAGAGATTTGATCTAGGATCAATGTAAAGTATCCATCCGCATATCATTATTATTTTATTTCATATACGCTTTATTATGTGTTTAGAATGCATGTTTAAGGGTGTATGATGATGAGACCTTAACAAAGATAATAAATTGGTTGCCAATTTGCACGCGAAAAACCCTCGTTCAATATTAAGCGTCTTTCCTTCCATTGAGTGATTCTCACTCAAGATCCTAGACGGCATTATTGTTGGCCAAAGTCAAGGCCTTTGTCTGTCGAAGATGTGTTTGAATCACAAGGCTTTTTTCCATATCAGTGTCTTGTCCAAGTTGTGGTTTGTTGGCCAAAGTCAAGACCATTTCTTGTCCATCGACATTGATTACGAAGCTTTCCATGGTCAATGGGTCGCGCTTGACTGGGATCACTAAGTTTGTTGTGCCAAAGCCAAGGCTTAGTTGATTCAGAGGAAAAAGGATAGGTAATACATTTGATGTATTGACATATATAAGATATATGTTTCGGACTTGGATGTCCCCCTACCGGATCTAGGAATTGGATTAGATCCAATCGATCTTAGAGATCTACCTAGTTAATTATCATACAATTTATTGGCCAAAGTCAAGATTGTGTGATATTTAACGTGATCCTAGCCCACTAGGAAACGCGGTTTCCCGAGTACTCGACAGAGGGTTAGAGGCTCGCCGAAAAATAGTGGGAGGCAAGAATTGAATTTGCAATACTTCGTTCAATTACTCGCCATACGCGCTCATTCAAATTATTTCGTCGTTAGATTAAATGTTAGTTAGACTAATATTTAAATTGTTGTTTTAATTAACTGTTGGACTGTATTATAGTTGATTAAATATAATTGGATTATATTAATCAATATATTTGAATTAATTAATTTCAGTTTACAGTTGATTTTATAATTGGATTATAGTAATCAATGTAATTGAGGTTAATTAATTTAGATTATTTTTGATTATATAGTTTGATTATATAGTTGGACTATAATAATCATTATAATAAATAGTACCAAAAATCGTTGATTAAATAGTTGGACTATTAGAATCAAGATATAAAAATGAAAGATTAGTGTTTAAGACATAATCCTGGGTGAAAATGTATTTAAACGACTATAATTTTCAAATTTGGAATAAATTTCAGGATGGTCCTGGAAAAATAATAAGTTACTTTATTTGATAAAATAACATATTAATCCTAAGCTTGGAGTTAAGCAAATAAGTGGAACATGATATTTGGAATATTCATGTAATGATAACTTTAGTGCTTAATCCACTATACTTGTCATATAGACTCCTTAATTTATTTATCAAAACTAAGAATTAGATTCTTAAAGTATGATATTGAAATTGAAGGATATTCAAAGATTAGAACTTAGAAGTACTCTTAAAATTGCAATAAATAATTTTTGGAGAATTGATGACTATTCTCAAGGAGACAAAGTCAAAGTTTGCAATTAGGCAAGTAGTGCAAGAAACACCTTACTTCAATATTCTAGAAACCCGAGGCTTGGCCAAAGGCTACCGGAATATTGAAAATGGCAAAGGCAAAATCATTATTATCTTCTAGGAAAGATAAAGGACATATCCCAAGAAGGAATTGAAGACGAGCAAGGCTCTGACTTCAAAAATGATTGTCATAATTATGTTCAGAGCTAGTATTAAAATTAGATTTTAGATATTTAGTGTGGTACATAAAGTATATATATTGATGTTCAGAATCTGTTTTAAACAGGATACTGACTTCGATTGAGATTTATCTGCGAATTGGAAACGGGACGAAAGTCGCTGTTTTAACCGTAGATAGCCAAATTTAGGAACTACCTTTGGGTATTTACCTAAATTTGGAAACTGTTATAATGTAACTAGTTTGACTAGAAACATTATCTCCATATCGCGTATAACCCACTGCGGGTGTACCTTTTTATTCTAAAAAACTAAAGTGTTTCATTATATAAAGATGATATTGAGATAAGCACATTAGATGTGAATAACAGAATTTATATTTTGAATATAAATAATATCTCAAATATATAACATGACAAATAAATAGCTCAAAATGATTTGATCTGTTAAGAAACTAATTGTGGCATAGTTGTCAGGGACACTATCAAACAAGACTCGTATATCCGCAATTTTGAAGAGCGGGTACCAGGACTAATTCGATTATATTCAAATAAATTCTACGAATCTAGTTTATTGGGCAAAGCGCCTAAAACACTATTTACTTGGTAAAAGTGTCAGTGCCACCGATCTGTTAGCCCTAGTTCATAGTGAAGCAATTGAGCCCGTGTCTAACTAGGCTAGATATGACTATAAATATTTCGTGACCTTTACGGATGTGGCATCGCGTATGGTTATGTGTTTCTTTAGAAACACAAATCGAAAACTTTCAAGTTTCGACACGAAATAGACAAACATATCGGCTAAAGTATGAAACCGTCACGGTAAGACCGTAATGGAAAATACTTAAGCAATAAGTTTCTAGTATACTTGAAAGAGTATAGTATTCTTTCAAATGAGGATTCCTCTCGGAACACGTAAGTTTGACGGTGTGTCTGAATAGGATTAACTGAATTTTGTTAGACATAATAAGGTTAATCATGAGTCGCTCAGAGCTACCATTTCCTTTAACGGATAAGCTTTAACCAGTGCAAGAACTTATTTTGAATAAGGTTCCATAAAATATCTGTTTGACAGATAATATATTAGATATGAACGGGAAAGAAACCGAGTTTCTCATTCCTGTAGATTTGGGTATACTAGGTATATGTTTGGATGATACCAAACAAGAACCCAAATTAGATAAGTGTTAAATGTGGGTTATCCTAGGGATACCATAAGTATTATACTTATACATCTCACTCGAGAACAATTAGATTGTTGCTCACCATGCGGTTTTCCTAAGAGGAATACCGAAATGCAGTGGTAAGTGAGAGGATAGTAAAACTCGATGAAAATCGAAGCAATACTTTCAAAGGCTCTGAACCTTAATGGAACATAAATAGTTCATCGAGGATGAAACTATACCATTAATCTTTTGGAGGATGTTTACAACATCCTGTCGGTTTTGACGTAACTAGCAAACAAGGTTTGCGGTTATTCGATCCATGTTTGGATTGAAGCAAGCATTAGGTTCTTGGAATTATCGTTTTGATGTAATCATAATGATTTATGATTTAATTCAAAACGAAAATGATTCTTGTGTAAATAAGAGGGTAAGTGGAAGCGCACTGACAGTGGTTGTCCTATAAAATAATGATAATATGTCATTTCTTGGAAATGATATTCCTATAAAATAACTATCGGCGAAAGCTTGGCTTTCGAAATACTCTCCGTGAAACCGTACATTGAAAATGTACGAGACCTGGTGTCTCATACGCTTTGAGCATATGAATTCACAAACAGGCCAATCCGAGTGAAAGTCAATGGATTGATGTTAAGAACATCCGTTAGTATCTTTGAGAACTAAGGATGTTGTCTTAGTCTATGGAGAAGGAGAACTTGAAGTGACTAGGGTCACTGTAGCAAGTTTCCAATAACCAATAAAGATGACTAAAAGTCACAACGGTACTATACAGTTTGAATAACGATACAGTGAGCTGGAAATCTTCCAAGCAAGATACTGTTACCGAATAAACAACAAATGCGGGTTAATTGCAGCAACCGAGGTAGCAATAGAAGCCTTCTAGGTCAATAATGTATCTAATTAGATTAGATATAGTTCTTTTAGCAGTTGAGCTAGGCGTCAGCACAGGCTAAAGAATTAATGGTCTCATCAACAATCCAGATAAATACTTCAAAATTCATCTGATTCGTTCGGATCATACATCGTAACGATGTGATGATCGAATAAATTGCATCAGACGATAATCATGGAAATCCGCTGACGAAAGCATTTCTCAGCAATTTGAGCCAACCGTACATAGTTCGGGTGTCAAAGACTCGAGTGACTGGCTATAGGCCAAGTGGGAGATTGTTGGACAATTATGACCCATAGCGTTACTATTTGTACAGATCACGGTGTTGTTGTACAAATTAACTATGTGACAAAGGAGATTGCACTTTTATCGTTTTGATTAGATCACCTAGATGTATAAATGATGAGAGGTTTTTGTTCATGGATAGAGAATGGTATGAGACAGTATCAGTCCATGAAGGATAAATCATTAAATATCCCTAGTCAGAGTATTATCGAGATTGGACATCGATAAATACGTAAAAGACTAGTATTACACTTGTGCACGTTTGTGAGGGCACAACGGCATAGTTCTCATATATTTGGGTATATGATACTCATGCAAGTGTAGTAGGAGGTTGTGTTTCACCGATGGTTCGAGAAACAGCTTCGCTCTGGATAGACCCCCCGCAGAATCCTATTGGTAGTATAGCTATGTGTCTATGGGAGTCTACAATCAGGGTAGGTGTATTTGGTCTTAACTTGAGACTGGCACCGCTAATACATATGACAATCAATATACTTTAGTTGAGGTCGTCCAGGGCTTTAACCAGTTCTGTGTACGCCAATGCTGGGTATATTGAGAATCATAGTGTGTTGGGTGTGATGTCAAGACGGAAGTGTCACTCCAGTCATATAGAGATGATGGTCACGTAGGATACGGAACTTGTTCTCTTAAATGCTCGAGCTATCGGGATATTATGACAAGGTCATGAATATCCGATTATAGAGACTAGTTACCAGACATTTGATATGTGCTTCGTACATGGCAGACACAATTCCAGCCCGAGGCCTAGCACGTGAACATCCGATACTGTACATAAATACGCAATACTTCAGTATACTACGCTTGATATAGATCACATATTCCTATAAGGATATTTCTGGAGAATTGGGTACGCATGGCGCTTTGCTAGAAGCCAACCTTGTCTTGTAAATCGGTACAAACGTAGTACAAGGTACTTACGTGTTCGGATAGTCCGACGACCGTATTTACTGCCAACATATCCGGGGATCTCATGGGTCACTTCCCGAAGATTTATCGATGATGTATGACTCGCACTTAATTAATCTGGGATTAATTACAAGAGAGAGAAAATTAATCTGGGATTAATTACGAAGATATTTTATCTGGGATAAAGTATTAATTAAAGAGAGAGAGCGATTAATTTGGAATTAATCGATAAAATAATATATTTGATATATTATGCGAAGTTGTATTTCGACGCGGAATTAAAATTGGATTTTAATTCGTGCAAAGAATTAATTTAGAATTAATTCGTTAGCGGTGTGAATAGTGACTTCGCTAGGCGTAATCATTTAATTACGATGCAACGGAAAATTCGTTAATTTAGAATTAGTGAACCCGAGCCCGAGATTATTTGCGAGCGCATTCGCATTTCGAATTCGAGTGCGTCACACAAGTCAAATCAAGTGTCAAATCGTTAGTCACATCAAGCGTCAAATCACATGTCACTTTGAGTGATGTGACAATTTGATTGATTGATTTGAGTGATTGATGTGGTAGTTGAAAAGCATTAAAGGCATTTACTTTTGACTTTTGCTTTTTGTTTTTTGACTTTCGATTTTTGATTTTTGTATTTGAAAATTAAAAGTGGTAAAAGGTTTTATTATTTTGGAAATATAAAAAACAATATAAACTTTTTCTTTTTGACTCTCTCTCTCCTTTTTACGGTTTCTTTGAGAAACCATTTTCCCTCATCTTTCTCTCTTCTCCCTCTCACCGCTTTAAGCCATTTTCTTCTCAAATTTCTGGTTTGGCCGAAAATGAAGAAGAAGGAGAAGTGTTATCACACATTGGGTTATATTATGGTGATAGGGAACTAACACATGAGCTTGGATTTTTTTTTGGAGCTTGAAGCTTTGAGCTTCCATGGAGTTCTTCAATGGTCGATTTTGGGGGAGCCATCACAGCCCAAAACCGAGCTCTCCACTGCTCAACAACAGCTCAAAACCGAGCTTCAACAATGAGGAAAATGGATTTTGTTCTTCGCATCCAAAATCGATCATGTGAGTAATGTTTCCGCCTTATTCCTTTGATGTATTCATGCGAATTTCTTGCTTGATTTCATGATCTTGGGACCTAATTAGAAACCAACAACTGGGTGTTAGCACGCGATGCTTACATAATCAGACATGAGGCAGGACGTACTAATGGATCGTGTTGCTTGCACGCCTAACCTGGGATTCGCACGACCGACCTTAGGCAAAAACATAACAAGACCAGGTAGGGGTATATTCAAAGTGACTCCCACATGCACCGACTCGATTTTGGGGTATTCACATATTTGATGTGACTCCCACACGCAATGACCCGAGTATTCCACCGACCAACCCGAGGTAAAGGGATTTTCATGATCCATGTCGTGACGTCAAGTGTTGAGCATCGTGACACCCATATGACCTGACCTGAAAATAGAGGCATCTCCAAACGGTATTGTGATGTTATCCCATACTCGTCACGATGTTGGCTTGATTCCAGTCTAATATTCAACTTTCACTGCCATTCCAAAATGCAATACCAACACCCCCACAATATGACCTTCACACAAGCATTTTTTGAACTTTAACATCCCATACATGCTATACTAGTATTCCACCATCAAAGCAACTCTCTAACCTTAATTTAACTCAATATCTAGAATTTCATAATTTGGGCATTTTAATAGAATCAATTTCTTAATTCACTATCCACCTCAATGCAATTACAGTACGCTAGCAATACTAACATAACATTATTTCTTCAAAACTCGACAATTCAAGTTTTGGCTCAAGATTTCCTTACCTCAACCATTTGATTTCATTACCAATCAATCCTTCTAAGCTTGTTATTCCTCTTATTGGCTTATTGTGTGTGACTTCCATTTTCTCTCTCTTTAACTTTGGTAAGAAATGGCTCCTCTCTTATTTCTTCCATTTTTTTTCCCTTCTCACGTTTTCTTCAGCTTCTCCATATTAGAGATGAATGAATAGTGTGTCCTATTTATACTAAGGCTAATGGCTTTTATTTATTTTCTTGATTAGTTTGGTTTTTCTAGAGGAGTTTAGGGACTTAGTAGATATTTATAGTTATTGGGCCAATTTGAGAAGGGTAAGGGGCTTTTGGATTGAATTGGAATTCATTTTTAATCCTCATTTTCATCACATTACAGATGGTCTGGGGAAATGAAAAACTTTGACGTAGTTCTGTTCCAAATGTGGAAACATGCTGAACATAAAGGTTGTAGAT
This sequence comes from Zanthoxylum bungeanum, assembly GCA_019454045.1. NCBI lineage: Eukaryota > Viridiplantae > Streptophyta > Magnoliopsida > Sapindales > Rutaceae > Zanthoxylum > Zanthoxylum bungeanum. Next base: position 42,752 of record SKCR01009011.1, read on the forward strand.
CTTCATCTTAGCTTTCGGCCATAGAAAATCCATAAAAATCAGAGATCGCACGAAAATAATACGGCTGGAATACTAAGGGCTATCCAGATTGAATCTTAGATTGAATTTTGTATCGGAACTGCGATAAATTTATCGAATGCCCAAAATGTAATTCCACTAGCACATGCATGCTCGAGCATGATTTATATCATTTACTATGCTACCTATGACATGGTAGTCTTCAGAATTACCGGGGTGTTACATATATAAAATATTTATATATAAAATCTTGATGGGTCCTCCAAAATATATTATATATATTATATAAATATATATTTTATTATAATAATAATAATAATAATAATAATAATAATAATAATAAAATACATGTGTGGGTAAATACATTATAAGCTCATTTTGTCACCAATCTAAACACGATGAATGTTTTCCAAGTCCGATATGAATCTAGCCGTCACGTTTTTTTTGGGTTTATGGGTCTTGGAATTCAGATCACAAATCCATTTTTCCTGTTGAGCTTCCGGAGCATTATTTTACCTACACAATAAATAAAAATCACAATAAAACATAAATATAATTATTATTTAACAAATATGCTAAATTAAGGGGATTAATGAAATCATAAGGGTAAAATGATTAGTTTCTCTTTTATTAAGTGTATATTTTTTAATTCTCATCAAATGGAGTACCAGTTAAAGAATGGTAAGAATTTATGAACAACGAGGTACAATTTTAGCTTTTTGATTCGGCAATATTAGTTGCATATGTACAAGTCAAACCCTCGATCCTTGATGCAATTTAGGAAGCTCAAGTTTCGAATCTTTCTATTTAGAGATTGAAAGAAAAAGTGCAACATGATAGCAACTATAAATTAGATGACAGTGGTCTTATCAGGTATTAGGACAAGTTTTTTATTCCGCTAATTTCATACTTGAAGGAAAAGCTATTTGATATATCTCACGTGTCTTGTTACATGATGCGCCCAGGCATGAACAAGATGTATCACAACATGAAGCAATTTTATTAGGTGATGACATGAAAAAAGACATAGTAGATTATGTGTCCAGTTACTTGACCTGTCAACAAGTTAAACAGAACATCAGAGACTTGCGGGGATGCTTCAGATTTTAGATGGCCCCAAATGGAAATAGGACAAGATAACTATAAACTTTTCATGGCGTAGAACCCAAAGGGGCCATAATTCCGTTTGGGTAATAGTTGACAGGCTTACTAAATTAGCACACTTCCTCCCAGTTAAGTCCACTTTCACTGGTGCTCAGTACGTAAGGATTTACTTGGACAATATAGTATTCTTACATGGAATTCCCATTTTCATAGTCTCTAACAGATGTGCGTAATTCACTTCTAATTTCTAACAATCATTTCAGAGTGCATCAGGTGTTATGGCAGTTGTGGAACCCTTAGGGTTCGATTGGTGCCCCCTCACAGTGGAAATGGATCTAACCCATGGATATCAAGTATAGGTGTAATTTTAAAAAATTTAATGAAATACTATATTCCATTACGAGTGTATACAAAAAAATCGGGACTGAATCTGAGTCTGGAAGCTCAAGAACGAGCGAAAATAAATTCAGTGCGCGAACGCGAGCACTGTGCGCGCAAATGGCATTTTTTTTCTTTCATTTCAATACCTTCGGCTCTCTTTCCAAAAAGCTTAAGGAATTCAGATCTATTACCTTAATTTATTCCGGTCTTCCCTAAACACTTCAAAATACCCAAAATTAATTTTTAACATCAAAATCAACATCAACACATGTTATAGAACAAACTTCAAGTTTTTCAAAATAACAAATATTTTTACAAAAACATAAATTTATTCTAAATACGCACTTGCGTAAATTTTGAATCCAATACACAAACCAAATTAGAATCCCAATAAGAAATATCTCGTGAACAGTTCTAGGTCACCTAAAGATGGTCAAGTGATTATAGAATGGTATCCATAGCTCTAAGTTTTAATCTAGAGTTCCAAACTCTAATTTTATGTTTATGTCTAATATAAATATTTTGACCCAATTACAAGCATATTGTGTTTATACTTCCAAAGCATCCTAACATAAATAATTAGCCTAATTTCAATATTATGTATCTAATACATAATTCAACACTATATGTCTCATTAATGAAAAATATAGCTTTTGGAGAAGATCAAACTTACATAGCAAGGTTGATTCAAAGATCCAATCTACTTCTCCTTGTTGAAATATTTGGAGAACTGCCAAGGATTAGCAAGCTTGACTCTATGATCCTATCTTGATTCCAATGCTAGCAAGCTTCACCCCAAGATCTAATCATGATTTCTCCTAGATGAAGTGTTGTAGATACCTCACAAAGCTTCTCTAAAGACTTCTCTAACTTAGGCTAATTTCTCTAATTCTTGCTTTTATTTAGCTTTCTCAAGCTTTTGCTTTTCTTAATTAAAACCTTCCTAAATCTTGCTATTTATAGCAAGACTTAGGCAATTTTTAATTAATAATTGTTGTAATCAACTTTTAGGTGGGCTTAATCTAATTTGTCCAAATA
>SKCR01009012.1:0-44909 GCA_019454045.1 Zanthoxylum bungeanum
GTTCTTTATCATTTTTATGTGTCCCTTCTTCTCAGCTTCATGTTTTAGGGTCCTGACTTCTTTTATTTCTCCCTGTTGATTGGTGTATTTATCTTTTTTCTGCTAAATTTACCTTTGGTCCCCCATAACCAAACAAATTCACTATTGAAGGAGGATTTCCTCGAGAGTGATATTCCCATATTGCCCTGAGACCAAAATCCACCGTCAACAGTTGGCGCCGTCTGTGGGGACTCAACAAAAAGCAACTCGCGTAGTGAGACAATGGCGGAAGGCGGAAACCACCAATCATCAGGGAGCTCGGCTGCAGATTGGATGGAGAAGATCGAAGAGAACCTAAGGAAAGAAAGGGAGGAAAATCAAACCCTGCTAAAAACCATAGTAAACCGGTTGGAAAAGATAGAAGGAGCGCACGACGGGAAATTCGACACCGGGACTAGCCGACGAAGGAACGAAATAGCAGAGGGAAAAAGAATTGTTGATACAAGTGAGGACGACAGACCCCGGAGGAGGGGCCCCTACGGGGTAAGATCTGTGGTGGTTCAGAAAGATTCCCAAACTGAGGACATGTGGGAGGAAGAGGATGACAAATCGTCACCAGACCCCTCCTATGATAGCCCTCACAACACCAGGAGAAGAGGGAAAGAATATGACGAAAGAGCGCGGGAAGATACCGGACCTGAGAAGCACCACGCCCAAGACAACAGAAAGAGAGGAAACCGCAAGAGGCGACATGGAACCAAAGACAGCAGCATGAAATCTTGGTTACGGGAGGAGCTAGCCAGACGGGGAGTATTCCCCAATACATACATAGGAGATGCCCGGGACGGCAAAGATGAGTCTCCCCTCACAGAAGAAATAAGGTCAGAAAAATTCCCAAAAAGATTCAGCATGCCAACCATGGCGCCATACAAGGGCCATACCGATCCCAAAACCCACATCGAAGGCTTCATCTGGAGGTACAAGGGGTAACAGGGGACGCCATTTGCAAAGTGTTCCCCTTAACTCTAGCCGGACCGGCCATCCTATGGTATAGAAGCCTAGCCCCAAGAAGCATCAGCAGCTTCACACAACTCAGAAAGTCATTCATACGGCACTTCAAGGGGGCTTGCGTCCCCAGAAAGACAATTGGAGAACTAAGACTTATGAAACAAGGAGACGATGAACCTTTGAAAATATTTATTGAAAGATACCACAATATGGTACTCGAAGTCGGAGGGTATGAATCCCCCGAGGCCCTGGAAAGCTTGAAGGGAGCCTTGAAAGTCGGGAGGCTATGGACCCACCTAAGGATCCAAGACACCCCGGACTACGCAACCGCCCTGGAGGTGGCCCGAAAGTTCGTTCTGTTAGAAAATGAGGAGAAAATATCCCGAAGAGGGAACACCATCAGAGAAAGGACCACAAGAGAGGGCGCCTCCCGCCGCGTAGAAAGAGAATCCAGAAGACCACCCCCAAAACACAAGGAGTTCAAACCACTGCACCGAGACAACCAAGAGAAAAGGGCGCCGACCCAAGTAAATCATGTGGTCGGGGAAGATGCATACATTCCCCTAAAGAAACCACTGGGACAAATTGTCATGGAGATTCAGGGGAAAGGCCTCTTAGTAGAACCCGACCAAAGAAGATTTCCCCCGGACAAGAGGAACCAAAAGGCTTACTGCATACATCACAACTCCAGAGGACATGCAACAGACGGGTGTAAAGATCTGCGGGAACAAATGGAAGACCTAGCACGAAACGGATACCTGAACAAATACATTGACCACGAAGTTATGGCGGCCGGACAAAGAGCGCGAGGCCGCCCAATCTGAGATACTTTATTTATTTTTACCATAACTTCAAAATTTTATTATTAATTTTACTTCTATTTTAATTTCAATTTTTTATTTCATTATTTTACACAAGCAGTTTTTTATTTATTGAATGTTGATCTTCTTTCTTTTTAGAATTTCTCTATATGCATTGATATTATGATATTATAGAGATGTAAATATTTTATCTTGGATTTGCTGAATTATTTAATATTTTTAATATAATGAATTGCATTTCGGTACTTTTACTACTTATTTTTTTTCTATACCAAGAGAAAACTAACTTTAGGCTAAATTCGAAGGAGGTATATTTGAATATATCATATAGCACGAATATGAATTCAGTATTGTTGAGCTGAGCTGAGTTGTGTTAAGTTTTTCACAATATTCTGTCATACATATTTTAATAGAAATAAAAGGTTCATATTTTAATTATTTTTCAATAATTATCTATCATAATTTATTTCAAAAAAAAATCAATACAAAATTCGGATAAGCACCGAATCCAAATTTGCTATATCACTATTCAAAAGTGAGTTTGTCAAACCTGAAAAATGACGAGAAAAATACCCATATATCATCACATAACAGAGTTTGAGACTAATTTAATTAACTACTACAAACAATATTATAGTATCAAAGTTGTTATACCTGCTACCACTTAAAAAGGAAACATTGAATAATTCTCGCAAGGTGCATGTACTGCAATTATTAATAGCAATTTTATGTAGCAATCAACAAGCCAAAGAAAATAAGGCTTTCTTTGAGGCAGATCAAGCAAAGAATAGGAAAGTGTTAGTAACTAGTGGACGGACTACAGTGCATATTTGAACACATTTTGTTCACATCTTTTTATGTTTCTGTTCAATCTTACATAATTGATTGAGAAATACAACTAATAAACATTTCTTTTTTACCGTTATAATTTAATGGTATTTTAATTTCCATCCATCTATGTGAACGAGATTAAACCTTCATATATATATATATATATATTTTACTTAAAAGTTTTTACCACCTCAATTAGCTAACATCCATGAAAAAGTATGTATAAAAAATATTTAATGTTGTTCATGGTGGTTTTTCACCTCGAGGAAATTCAAATACCGAGGAGGGGGTAGATGGGGTTTGTATTTGGCCAAAAGAGGATGATGAAGGTCCAATGATCTAGAGAGGCTGAAGTTAGACAAAGAGGTATGACCCCACTATACAGAAGAATTCTCCTGAAGGCAGAACATGCCGGTGATGAAGGAAGTTGGGATACTGACCCGACCTAAAGAAGAAATGATGGATTTGGCAGCATTTAAGTGTTTGTGAAAGCCGACCAGAGGTGGTCATTGTTAGTGAACCTGGCTTGGTTAAAGAAGTCAAGAATCCTTATCAAGTTTCATTCACCTCGGTATGCCGACCCGAGAAATGGAGTTGGGACCACAGTTAATTTGTCCTTAAGATCATGTGACGTATGCCCTAATTAAAATGATAAGCTTCTAGAAGGCTAATGATGATTGTGGGAAAAACAACGGTTCTTATTGGAAATAGCCCCTGCCTGTTAGGTTTTCTAGGTCAAACCAAGATCAATTAAGCAAGAAATCATGTGAATACAACATAGTAAGAATGCGGAAAATACTCACTTTGATCGGTTTTAGATGTAGGAGATAACAAAATTCCAAGTCTTTGTGTTGTGCTCCAAGTCCCCCTTTGATGTATGTTGAGCTTCCAAGGTTGTCCTTGAATTCCAAACTCATGGATTGGTTTCCCTATCACCTTTGTATAACTCTTTATGTGCTAGCAATGGAAAAATTTTGCAACAAAATTTTCCCATTCTCTTGTGTATGTCTCGGCCAAGCCAAGAAGGAGAGAAAATTGGGAGGCCATTCGGCCAAGGAGAAGAAAATGGTGAGGGCCATTTTCGGCCTTGTAGAGAAGAAAGAGAAGAGTATTACTTTTCAAGTTGTGTCTTTGATTTTAAAAAATCAATTACCATTTACCAATTTTCCAAAAAGTTGGTACAAGTCATTATCACATCAACTTAAATAATGCATGTGTAAGAAACAAGCAACAATCAAAATCCCATCTACTTCTATCAACAAAAAGTTGATAAAGTTGACTAGGTGATGTGACAAGTGTGGGCCCCACTTTAATTCAAAATCGGAGTGGGCCCGCAAACACTCCTGGGCTCGGGTTCGCTAATTTCGAATTAACGAATTTTCCGTTGCGACGTAATTAAATCAAATTTAATTAAATAATTATGCCTAGCAAAATTACTATTCACATCGCTCGCGAATTAATTCTAAATTAATTCGTTCGCCCGAATTAAAATCCAATTCTAATTCCGTCATGAAATCTAATTTCATTTAATATATCGAATATATTATTTTACCGATTAATTCCGAATTAATCGTTCTCTCTCTTCTAATAGTATTTTATCCCAGATAAAATTTCTCCGTAATTAATCCTAGATTAATTTTCCCTCTCATCTAATTAATCACAGATTAATTATATTCGAGTCATACGTCATCGGTGAATCTTCGGGAAACAACCAATGAGATCCCTGGATATGTTGGCAGTAAATCCGGTCATCGGAAAATCTGAATACGTGCGTACCTGGTACCACGTTCTTACCGATTTACAAGACATGATTGGCTTCTAGCAAAGCATCGTGCCTACCCAATTCTCCAGAAATATTCTTTTTAAGGAATATGTAATCTATGTCAGGCGTAGTATACGTAGTATTGCGTATAACGATCCAGTATCGAATGTCACATGCTAGGTCTGAGGCTGGAATTGTGTCTACCCAGTACGAAACATATATTGGATCTTTAGTAACTAGTCTTTATAATCGGATAAGCATGACCTAGTCATATTATCCCGATGACTGCAGTACATAAGAGTACTAGTTTCGTATCCTACGTGATCATCATCTCCATATGATTGGAGTGATACTTCCATCTTGACATCACACCCAATACACTACGATTCTCAATATACCCAGAAGAGGCGTACACAGAACCTGTTAAAGCCCCATACGACTAAAATCAAAGTATATTGATTGTCGCAAGTATTAGCGATGCAAGTCTCAGGTTAAGACTAAATACACCTACCCTGATTCGGACTCCCATAGACACATAGTCATACTACCAATGGAATTCTGAGGGGTCTATCCAGACCGAAGCTGTTTCCGTAACATCGATAAACACAACCTCCTATCACACTTGCATAAGTATCCAATACTTAAATATATGAGAACTATGCCGTTATGCTCCCACAACGCGCACAAGTGCAATACTAGTCTATTCCGTATTATCGATGTCCAGTCTCGATAATACTACGACTAGGGATATTTAATGATTAAACCTTAGTGGATTAATATTGTCTCATATCTTATTAATCCGGAACTAATCATATGGACTTTTATCATTTATGTATCTTGGTAATCCAATTACAAATGATAAAAGAGCAATTTCCTTTGTCACATAGTTAATTTGTACAACAACACCATGTTCTGTACAAATAGTGATGCTATGGGTCATAATTGTCCAACACTGCCAGCCGACATAGGGTGGTGCAACGGTAAGGAAGTGGCAGAGCAGAGTCACCAGAGGCCGCCATAGACCGATACAGTGACAGTAAAATGGGCTAATATGATTGGCCGAATTGTGGATAGTTGAGGAGAATTGCGATGACAATGATGGAAATGTGACATGAGCTGACATCATAGGCGGTGTAATAGTGAATTTGGAAGTCTATATAAAGGAGTTGAAGTTTTAGATTCAATGAGAGTTTTTTGGATAGAAATTTTCATATCTTAAAACTTGTAAAAGAGTTAAGAGCTTCTAAACTAGTGATAGAGAAAGAAAAGTTGGTCAGTTACTTGACCAAGTGAGTGATTTGTAACGGGATAGTGTAAGACCCGAGATTTTATTTACTCTTTGTAAGAACACTACGCCACTTTTAATTTGGGTCGGTTTTGACCCCGAGCAATAATAAAATACCCACTTCCTCCCGTGGACGTAGATTGAAGTCACTCTCTGTCAAACCACGTAAATCCTTGTCTTAGTGATTATTTGTTTACTTGCTAAGTTTTCTTTAGTTCCCTACTAACCAAATAAATTCAATGCTGGTGGAGGTTTTTTCGAGGGGTTAATTTCCCATATTACCATTGGAATGAAGAACAATAGTCAACAATTAACGTCATTTATGGGGATCGTACAAAAGCAGCAAGCATAATAAGACGATGGTAGGAGATGGAAGCCACAGAGTTGGGGAAGCATCGATTGAAGAGTGGATGCAAGAATGACACAAATCATCAAATCACATGCCTCTCATTTAGAGCAGTTGAACGACATCTGATGGAATGGGGGATACTGAGGCGTTATCAGGCATGAAGCTTAGAAGGCAAGCTACATAACGCGATTGAGTGGGAGGACCTACGTGACGATTGTAGCCTCGGGATGATCATAACACTTATAGTGCGAGGGCCTGTGTGGCGTTTGACATCCCTATTTGAGGTGTATAGCTCAGGGAAGGCCCCACGGCCTGCGTGGCATTTGGAGCCTCGGATTAAACATAGCATTGTGTCTGGAGGCCGGCGTGGCATTTCGAGCTTTGGGTAACTGATAAGTATGATTTATACACACTTATTCAAATATTTTTAGCTTATTATTTGGTTATGTTTCATGTCATTTTACGTGTTTTGTAGTTTCTTTTGTGTTTTATTGATAGAAAACATTAGAGCATGGATCTTGAGGCTAGCATACGTGTTTTGGGAGCTTAAGGATGCAAAGGAAGCTCTTAGGAAAGGAATATATATATATATATATATATTTCTTTTAATCAAAACACAAATCAAAATAGAATCTCACAGTGAAGTGACTCATGAACAATTCTAGATCACTGAAAGGTGGTCATGTGATTCTAAAATGGTAACCATAGCTTCAAGCTTTCATCTAGAGTTCCAAACTCTAATTTTATGTTTATGTCCAACATAAACATTTTGATTCAATCACAAGCATATTGTGTTTACGCTTCCATTAGCCTAATTTCAACTCAAGCTATGTTATGATGTGTCCAATACATAATGCATCATTATATGTTTCACTAATGATAACTCACTAATGAAAACATAGCTTTAGAGAATATCAAACTTACCTAATAAACTTAATTTCAAGATCCAATCTTCTTCTCATTGTTGAAAAATATCTAAAACTTTCAAAACTTCTCTAAACACTTCTTTTGTCTCGTTGGAATTGTAACCTCAGGGATAGGTTGAGGAGGTTTGGTTACCATCTCTACGAACGACCAAACACTGCCTCCGCCGGAGGGCTGGGCATCGACGGCTGCCATGTCGCAGGACAAGAGCGGCGAACAAAGTTTGAAACCCTAGAAAAGAGAAACCCTAGCATAGCATTTTTATTATTACCGATCTTGCTTTACTTGAGTTCAGGTTGAACGCATGCATTTGTTATTTTTTAAGAATATTTTGTCTTCTATTTATAATATTTCTGAAAGTTCATCAACGTAACATTATCAATACCATGATATTGAGATAATGTTCTCTATTTTCAATACCATGATCTTGTTTTACGCATGATATTGAGATAATGTTCTCTATTTTCTTTATTAAGTTGAGTTGGTGATATATTTTGCATGGTTTAAACTATATGAAATTGATAAATTAAAATTTGAAAAAACATGTTATATCAGTTACCTGCAAAATCAGATAAATACATGTTACCTTGACGGGTACTTCACGAGTTTTCTTTAAATTAAAATATAACAAATATTTTACGAGTATATATGTGTGTATATATTGTATTGATATATATGTAATTGTCGTTTAAACCTAAATCGTTATTAGACCGCTTTAAACTGATATCTATTTTTAGGCAATTTTGACCGATTAATCGGTTAATTTCTGATTTTCTAAGAATGGTTTGATTTCGTTTTTTAATTTTTCAACATTTTCTTTGAAAATTTTGATTAATGATTTTGTGTGAAAAATAAAATGATTTCATTAGAAATGATAAAAGAAGGTAAGAATATGTTTCAATTTAAAAGAATTATTACATGAATAATAAGAGATGACAATGGGGAGTGGGGGATTGACATCCATGTATCTGTCCTCGACAAACTTTAGATATCTTTGTCCCCTCCTATTCCCCTCTTAATTATTTTAAGGGAAAGGATGAAAATCCCCGAATAATAAAATGGGATCCTTGAGGGGTCCCAAATATCGAATAATAAATTATTTTTTCTTAAAATAAATTAAGTTATTGAAAAACATATTAGTTGAACTATTACTTTATCCAGAAATCAAGCATACATATTCAAAAAATTGATAATATTTATTACACAAATCACAATTTCTATAAAAGATTGAAATTTATATTTTTTGTCTTTTATTTTGTCTGTTGTTGGACAATTATGACCCATAGCATCACTATTTGTACAGAACATGGCGTTGTTGTACAAATTAACTATGTGACAAAGGAAATTGCTCTTTTATCATTTGTAATTGGATTACCGGGATATATAAATGATACAAGTCCATATGATTAGTACCGGAATAATAAGATATGAGACAATATTAATTCACTAAGGTTTAATCTTTAAATATCTCTAGTCGTAGTATTATCGAGACTGAACATCGATAATGTGGAATAGACTAGTATTACACTGGTGCGTGTTATGGAAGCGTAACGGCATAGTTCTCATATATTTGGGTATTGGATACTCATGCAAGTGTAATAGGAGGTTCTGTTTACCGATGGTACGGAAACAACTTCGATCTGGATAGACCCCTCGGAATCCCATTGGTAGTATGACTATGTGTCTATGGGAATCCAAATCAGGGTTGGTGTATTTGGTCTTAACCTGAGATTTGCATCGCTAATACTTGCGACAATCAGTATACTTTGGTTTTGGTCGTTCAGGGCTTTAACAGGTTCTGTGTACGCCTCTTCTGGGTATATTGAGAATCGTAGTGTATTGGATGTGATGTGATGTCAAGATGGAAGTATCAGTTCAGTCATATGGAGATGATGATCACGCAGGATACGGAACTGGTACTATTTAGTACTGCAGTCATCAGGACAATATGACTAGGTCATGATTATCCGATTATAAAGACTAGTTACCAAAGATCCGATATATGTTTCGTACGGGGCAGACACAATTACAGCCATAAGCCTAGCATGTGATATCGATATTGGATCGTTATACGAAATACTACGTATACTACACCTGACAAAGATCTTGTATTCCGCAGAAGAATATTTCTGGAGAATTTGGTAGGCACGGTGCTTTGCTAGAAGCCAACCATGTCTTGTAAATCGGTAAGAACGTGTTACCGGGTACGCACGTATTCGGATAGTCCGATGACCGTATTTACTGCCAACATATCCAGGGATCTCTTGGGTCGCTTCCCAAAGATTCACCGATGAGATTTGACTCGAACAGAAAATTAATATGAGATTAATTATGAGAGAAAAAATTAATCTGGGATTAATTACGGTAATAAATTAATCTGGGATTAATTAAAAGAGAAAGAATTAATCTGGGATTAATTACGACGAGAATTTATCTGGGATTAAATTCGTCGAGAAGAGAGAACGCGATTAATTTGGAATTAATCGGCAAAATAAATTTAATAGTTAAATTTGATTTTTCTATTTAATTTATATAAATAGGCTAAAATAATATATCGGATATATTAATTGAAATTAGATTTCAGCGCAGAATTAAAATTGGATTTTAATTCAAGCGAACGAGTTAATTTAGAATTAATTCGTTAGCGACTTCCGTAATAATTTTGTGAGGCATTATTAGTTAATTAAATTAGATTTAATTACGTTGCGACGGAAAATTCGTTTAATCGGATTAAACGAAACCGAGCCCAAAGTGTGTTGAGTAAGCCAACTCAAATTTTGAATTTAAAGTGGTGAGACCCACTTACTTACATCAACCTTTTGACAGTTGATGTGAGTAGTTGGCTACATTTAATTGTGATGGAAGTTGTTTGAAAAATAATTGGATTATTTTAAAACACATACCAACCAAGTCAACTCACACACTTTTTGGATTAAGTGTGAATTATTCACTCTCTCCTAAACTCTCTCCATTGGCCGAAACTTTGAGCTCTTTGGAGGAGAAATTTTTTCTTTCATTTTATTCTAAGCTATCACTTAAAGGAGTGAATCAAGGTGGTAGGGAAACTCACCCGAGAGTATGGAACTCGTTTTCAAGCTCCGAAGCTTTCAACACATCCAACAAAGAATGAATTTTTGAAATCTCCTCAACCAATTAATGTGAGTATTCTGCAACTCTCTTGATAATTCACACACGAATCACTCTTAGACGATCTTGGCATGTTCTAAGAACACTTACAATGATATCAGAGCGATCTAAGTTTGATTTGAATTTCTAGGGTTCGTGACTTTAAATTTGGGTATTTTTGCTTGGAGCATGAAAATGTGAAATTGGATGTTTGGTTGATGTTAGATGATGATTACTTTGAGTTTTGCATCATTGGATTTGTGTAAAATTGATTAAAATGGTTTTCTCAAAATCCTTATGTTGGCCGAATGCACCCTATGTAGTGTCTCATGGTGATTTTTTTGAATTTTGACAAATTGGATATGTTAAAAGCATGAAATGAATATTGATTGTTGTTTTAATTAGATTGAAATAAAAAATTGGATGTTATTTCATGTAATTGTCGTGGGATACAAGCATGTTTGATTAATTATTTTGCTTCAATTTGTGTTGGACATGAATTGGAAATGTAGAGCATGATTAATTGAATTAATTAGTGTTTTGGAAGCATTAGATTAATTAATTAATTATGGTAATTACACTTGAGTTGAATTAATTTGTAATTTGGAATAATAAGTTAATTTAATTTATTGTATTTGGGCTTAATGGGCTTGGTTGGGCCAAGTTTGGTTTATGATAATTGGTTGGATCCAATTGGGCCTAAAACCATTTCCATAAAGTCCAAATATGATAATTGGGCCTTTAATATTTTAATTGGGCCTAATAGGCCTAAATTGATTTTGGCATAGAGTGATTCCTAATTAGGCCTTGGCATCTTGGGTTTGACCCATAATTGCCAAAGCCCATGCCTAAAGAATTAATTGAAAGCACATTGGACTTTAATTGAATAGTATCAGATACTAATTGGGCCTTTGAGACCCGTTAAGATTGGATTTGGAATCCAAGTCTAAAAGGCACTATTGAAAGTGTAATTATTTAATTTGGAATTAAATATGAATTAGTATTGAATACAAAATTAAATTGGATTTAAAATTGTAGTTCGATATAATTCAAGAATACGCACTTTGAGTACTTATTCTTAAACGAGTTGGACTCGCGCAAATCAAATCGTTGTTTGAACATTGGATGATCATTAATCAAAGATTAATTAATTGGATTAGATTGATTGATAACATTCTTTGTGTGAATACTTAGATGTATGTATGAATAATGTATATCGGATGGATATTAGAAGGGTGAGGGCAATTTTGGAAATTATTGTAATAAATTTAGAATTTATTAAATTGGACCTGCGTGTCCAGCCTATTACCTATTTTTTCATTGTATTTCTCTTCTCACCAATTCCCCTCAATGTAAATGAGGTTTCTTTAGAAGTATTATGTAATTGGGTAGAAGTATGAATAGTGCTAGCGGGAGAGAGTAAATGGAGAGATTTGTTCTAAGAACAAGTTTGTTGTATATCCATCTGAATATCATTATTATTTTATCATGCCTTATTATGCTTTTAGAATGCATGCTTAAATGTGTATGATGAGACCTAATCAAAGATAATAAATTGGTTGCCAATTTACACGAAAAACACTCATTTTATATTAAGTGTTTTTCCATCCATTGAGTGATTCTCTCTCAAGATCCAAGATTGGCATTGGTTTGTTGGCCAAAGTCAAGACATTTGTCCATCGCGGATGTGTTTGAATCATGAAGGCTTTGTTCCATATCGTATGCCTTGGGCAAGTTGTGATTTGTTGGCCAAAGTCAAGGTCACTTCTTGTTCATCGGCCTCAATTACGAAGCTTTCCCACTGTCAATGGGTCACGCTTAACTAGAATCATTAAGCTTGTTGAGTCAAAGCCAAGGCTTAGTTGATTTAGAGGAAAAAGGTTAGGGAATATATCAGATATATTGTCATATATTGGATATATGTTTTGGACTTGGATGTCCACCTACTGGATCTAGGAATTGGATGAGATCCAATTGGTCTTAGAGATCTACCTAGTTAAGTTTCATACAATTTGTTGGCCAAAGTCAAGGTTGTGTGTATTTTTTTAACGGGATCTTAGCCCACTAGGAAACTAGGTTTCCCGAGTACTCCACAGAGGGTTAGAGGCTCACCGAAAAATAGTGGGAGGCAAGTACTAAATTTGTAATTTCGTTTAGATACTTGCCAATACGCGCTCATTTCATTTTTTGTCATTAAAAATTTATATATATTAGTTGGACTAATATTTAATTGTTGTTTTCATTAAACAGTTGGACTGTATTCAAACTATTTCATTTATAGTTGATTATATAATTGGATTATAGTAATCAATATATTTGAATTTAACCAATCAATAGTAGTTGATTATATAGTTAGACTATAGAAATCATTATATTCGATTGTACCCGAAATCATTGATTGGATAGTTGGACTATATCAATCAAGATGACTTGAAAGATTAGCGTCAAAGAACATAATCCTAGGTGAAAAATATCTTTTACGGCTTTAATTTTCAAATTGGGAATAGAACCTCTAGATAGTCCTGGGAGCCGAGAAGTTACTTTATTTGATAGAGTGACATCTCGGGCATGAGCCCGAAGTTGAGCAAATAGTGGAGCATGAGCTTTGGAAGACTCATGGTGATGATAACTTTAGTGCTCAATTTGTTATGCTTGCCGCAATGACTCGTTAATTTCTTCGTCAGAACTAAGGATTAGATCATTATAGTATGATATTAAAATTGAAGGATCTTTATAGATCTATTCTTAAATCTTAGAAGTACCAATTGCAAAAGATAACTCCTGGAGAGTTAATGGCTATGCTCAAGGAGACACAGCCTGAGCTTGCAAATGGGCAAGAAGCACAAGGCGCATCTTACTTCTACATCCCAGAAGGTCTAGGCTTGGCCGAAGACTTCTAGGGATGTGAAAAGGGGCAAAGGCAAAATCGTCACAGTCTTCTGTGAAGACAAATGACATATCCCAAGATGTCTGCCTAAACTGTGGCAAACGGGGTCACTGGAAGCGTGACTGCCATATGGACAAGACAGACATGAAATGAAGTGAAGACGGGCAAGGCTTCGGCTTCAAGTATGTTGTTATAAACATGTCCACTACTGGTTTTAAAATTGGATTTTAGATACTGGATGTGTACATAAATATATATATTGATGTGCGGGATCTGCTGATTAGCAGGATAATGACTTCAGATGAGATGGACCTGCGAATCGGAAACGAGACGAGAGTCGCTGTTTTGGCCGTAGAAACCTAAGTTTTGGAACTGCCTTTGGGCATGTACTTAAATTAGGTGACTGTTATAATGTATCTAGTTTGACTAGGAACATTATCTCTATATCTAGTATAACCCGTTACGGGTATACCTTTATATTCTAGAACACTATGTGTTTTGTTTATAAAGTTGATATTGAGATAAGCACATTAGATGTGAACAACAGTATTTATATTTAGAATATAAATGAATCTCAAACATATAATATGACAAATAATAGCTCAAACTGAATTAATCAGATGAGACTTATTTGTGGCATTGTTGTCTGGGACACATTAAACAAGACTCGTATATCCACACTTTTGAAGAGTGGATACTAGGACGAATTTGATTCTAATTCAAATGATGTCTACGAATCTAGTTTATTAGGCAAAGTGCCTAAAACACTTTTTACTTGGTAAAAGTGCAAGTGCCACCGATCTGTTACCCATCGTTCATAGTGACGTAAGTGGGCCTATATCTAGCTAGGCTAGATGTGGATATGAATTCTTTGTAACCTTTACGGATGTGGCATCGCATTACGGTTATGTGTATCTTATGAAACACAAGTCAGAAACTTTTGAGTAATTCAAAGAGTTTCGACACGAAGTAAGAAAATAGACCGATAAAAGTATTAAAAATATTACGGTCGGACCATAATGTAAAATACTTAAACATATAAGTTTCAAGATTACTTGAAAGAGTATGGTATTCTTTCAAAGTAGACTCTTCCCGGGACACCTCAATTTGACGGTGCGTCCGAACAGAGTAACCGAACTTTGTTGGACATGGTAAGGGTAATGATGAGTCGCTTGAGCTATCAATTTCCTTCTAGGGATACGCATTAAACAGTGCAATACTTATTTTGAATAAGGTTCCGTCAAAAGTCTGTTGGACATACTCTATATTAGATATGAACAGGAAAGAAACCGGGTTTCTCATTCCTGAAGATTTGGGAATGGTGGGCATACGTTTGGATGATACCAAACTAGAACACAAATCGAATAAGTGCCTATTTGTAGGTTGTCTTAGGGAAACCAAAGTATAGTACTTATACAACTCACAAGAGAACAATTTAATTGTTGCTCTCCATGCGGTTTTCCTAAGAGGAATTCCTATATGCAGTGGTAAGTGGGAGGAAAGTAAAACTCGATGAAAATCAGAGTAATACTGCTCAAGGCACCAAGTCCTCACGGAACACCAACATACCAATAATCTTCGAATACACAAGAACCGCGTAGGTCGGAGAGAGTCAGAAAACAACCTGGGAGGTATGGGTTTCTGATCTCACCTCATGTAGATATCAATCTTATTGAGGAAGACAAATCGACTACGTATGAGGAAGTGATACAAGGTATCCACTCCTTTTATAGCAAAGTACCATGAAGTCTGAAATGGATTCCATGTATACCAACTAAGTTTAGACACTGGTTGATGTACCAGAAGGTATTGTGCCTATTGGTACTATATAAGTCTCCAGGAAGACGTACATGGACGGCAACATACAAATGTACATAGCTAGGCTTGTACAGAAAGGGTATCGTCAACGACATAGTGTCGACTACGACGAAACTTTTTCACATGTTGCCATGATTAAGTCCATTTGGATAATGCTTGCTAATGCTGCATATTTCATTTATGAAATATGGCATATGGACGTCAAAACCGCTTTCCTTAACGGAAACCTTTTGGAGGATGTTTACAACATCCTGACGATTTTGTTGTGCCAAAATATGCAAACAAGGTTTGCAAGTTAAATCGATCCATTTATGGATTGAAGCAAGCATTGTGTTCTTGGAACCAACGTTTTGATAAGATCGTAATGGTATATGATTTCATTCAAAACGAATATGATTCTTGTGTATATAAGAAGGTTAATGGGAGCGCACTGACAATGATTGTCTTATACGTTGATGACATATTATTTCTTGGAAATGATATTCCCATATTAAATAATCGGTGAAAGCTTGGCTTTCATTAAAATTCTCCATGGAATACCTGGGAGAAGCAGGCTTTATTCTAGGAATAAAGATCTACTGCGATAGATCTAGAAAGCTGCTGACAACCCTCCCATAGTTCGTACATTTTGTTATGTACGTGACCTGATGTCTCATATGCTTTGAGCATATGGAGTCACAATCAGGCCAATCCAGGTGATGGTCACTGGATTAATGTAAAGAACATCTTTGAGTATCTTGGACGAACTAAGGATGCTTTCTAGAAATATGGGGAAAATAGAACTTGAGGTAACTAGGTTCACCGCTGCAAGTTTCCAAACCGATAAAGACGACTTTAAGTCGCAATAAGGTACATATTTAGTTTGAATAACGAAACAGTGAGCTGGAAATCTTCCAAGCAAGATACTGTTGCCGAATAAATAACAAAAGCGGAATATTGCTGCAGCTGAGGCAGCAAAAGAAGCATTTTGGATCTATAATATTCCTAATTAGATTAGGAGTAGTTCTAATAGCAGCTGAGCTAGGCTACAACACAGGCTAAGGAACCACGGTCTCATCAACGATCCAAGTATACACTTCGACTATATCATCTGAATCGTTCGATCATACATCGTGGCGATGTGATGATCGAATAAAACGCATCAGATGATAACATTGCAAATCCGCTGACAAAAGCTGTTTCTCATCAGAAGTTTGAGCGACCCATACATAGTTCAGGTGTAGGACACTTGAGTGATTGGCTATATTCCAAGTGGGAGATTGTTGGACAATTATGACCCATAACATCACTATTTGTACAGAACATGGCGTTGTTGTGCAAATTAACTATGTGACAAATGAAATTACTCTTTTATCATTTGTAATTGGATTACCGGGATATATAAATGATAAAAGTCCATATGATTAGTACCAGATTAATAAGATATGAGACAATATTAATCCACTAAGGTTTAATCATTAAATATCCCTAGTCGTAGTATTATCGAGACTGGACATCGATAATACGGAATAAACTAGTATTACACTTGTGCGTGTTTTGGAAGCGTAACGGCATAGTTCTCATATATTTCGGTATTGGATACTCATGCAAGTGTAATAGGAGGTTCTGTTTACCGATGGTACGGAAACAGCTTCGCTCTGGATAGACCCATCGGAATCCCATTGGTAGTATAACTATGTGTCTATGGGAATCCGAATCAGGGTAGGTGTATTTGGTCTTAACCTGAGACTTGCATCGCTAATACTTGCGACAATCAGTATACTTTGGTTTTGGTCGTCCGAGGCTTTAACAAGTTCTGTGTACGCCTCTTCTGGGTATATTGAGAATCGTAGTGTATTGGATGTGATGTCAAGATGGAAGTATCACTTCAGTCATATGGAGATGATGATCACGCAGGATACGAAACTAGTACTCTTTAGTACTGCAGTCATCAGGACAATATGACTAGGTCATGATTATCCGATTATATAGACTAGTTACCAGAGATCCGATATATGCTTCGTACGGGGCAGACACAAGTCCAGCCCTAGGCCTAGCATGTGATATCGATATTGGATCGTTATACGCAATACTACGTATACTACGCCTGACAAAGATCTTGTATTCCACAGAAGAATATTTCTGGAGAATTGGTAGGCACGGTATTTTGCTAGAAGCCAACCATGTCTTGTAAATCGGTAAGAACGTGGTATCGGGTACGCACGTATTCGGATAGTCCAATGACCGTATTTACTGCCAACATATCCAGGGATCTCTTGGGTCGCTTCCCAAAGATTCACCGATGAGATCTGACTCGAACAGAAAATTAAAATGGGATTAATTATGAGAGAAAAAATTAATCTGGGAATAATTACGGTAATAAATTAATCTGGGATTATTTAAAAGAGAAAGAATTAATCTGGGATTAATTGCGACGAGAATTTATCTGGGATTAAATTCGTCGAGAAGAGAGAACACGATTAATTTGGAATTAATCGGCAAAATAAATTTAATAGTTAAATTGGATTTTTATATTTAATTTATTTAAATGGGCTAAAATAATATATCGGATATATTAATTGAAATTAGATTTCAACGCGAAATTAAAATTGGATTTTAATTCAAGCGAACGAGTTAATTTAGAATTAATTCGTTAGCGACTTCCGTAATAATTTTGCGAGGCATTATTATTTAATTAAATTAGATTTAATTACGTTGCGACGGAAAATTCATTTAATCGGATTAAACGAAACCGGGCCCAAAGTGTGTTGAGTAAGCCAACTCAAATTTTGAATTTAAAGTGGTGTGACCCACTTTACTTACATCAACCTTTTGACAGTTGATGTGAGTAGTTGGCTACATTTAATTGTGATGGAAGTTGTTTGAAAAATAATTGGATTATTTTAAAACACATACCAACCAAGTCAACTCACACACTTTTTGGATTAAGTGTGAACTATTCATTCTCTCCTAAACTCTCTCCCTTGGCCGAAACTTTGAGCTCATTGGAGGAGAAAATTTTTCTTTCATTTTGTTCCAAGCTAGCACTTAAAGGAGTGAATCAAGGTGATAGGGAAACTCACCCGAGAGTATGGAACTCGATTTCAAGCTCCGAAGCTTTCAACACATCCAACAAAGAAGGAATTTTTGAAATCTCCTCAACCAATCAATGTGAGTATTCTGCAACTCTCTTGATAATTCACACACGAATCACTCTTAGACGATCTTGGCATGTTCTAGGAACACTTACATCTGTGACTTAATAAAATGATGGATCCCTTGTTAAAAAATGATGATTATATATATATATATAATTATTTCATTTAAATCCTTTTGCTATTTATAATTTATATATTTTTATAAATACTATAATATTTTTTATTTTCACATATATAAAAGTGTAAATAGAATTTAAATATATTTATAAAAAATTAAAAAAATAATAATAATTTAAATTGGTAATGGGAGAGGATGAGGATTTTACCTAATCTATATTCATTCACCGAATAAGAAATGGTTATTAAATTTCCTCATCCTTGTCCACAACGTTAATTTTTTCAATTTTCATTATCGATCCCCTCCCCAATTGAGAAGGCTCTCCGTCCTCTTGGGGATTTCTATCATCCCTATGAATAATAACACATGTATCCTTAATTTATTATATTTTTTTAAATAAAAATAATTTTTCTAATTGTATCAAATTAGTCATTATTCATATTGAGTTAACTAAATACTCTTAGATTAATTAGTTTTTTTTTTTTTCATATTTGTAATATACGAAATATCAATTTTACCCTTTCAGATTAATCACGACATTTCCAATATCAGTTTCTTATTAAACTACGTAGATTCAAACCTCACCTTTTTTTTTTAATCTCTAATTAAGTGATAGTCTTGTTTACTGTAAGTTCCTCGAGAAAATGAACTAATTTTAATTTCATTAGTTGGTGAAAACAATTGGTGACATGTGATGGACAATATAAGACACATTGTTACAAATAATTGAACAATTGAATCTCTATCACAAAAATTAATATCTTTCATTGGCTTATCAAATCAAACTTGATTTGTAAACTTTAGCTCTCCCTTCGACCACTTTACTCAACTAATCTCAAGGGTCCACTATACTTCTAATCTTCTCTCTCTTTTCTCCTCTCACTTAAAAATGTTCTTTGTCCATATGATTTTTTTTAACTAATTATTATTATGTTCATACAAGGTCGATATTGAAGATAGACTACACAAATGAATGAGAATGCTTTAACATTTTTTTTTTGGATAAGGTAAGTATATTAATTAAAAAGAAAAATTCAACAACAGTACATGGGCATATCCCAGAGAGAAAAAGTTAAAGAATACATACCATTCAAGCTAAGCAACTACAGCCAAACAGACAATCGGCAAAATAAAAAAATGAAACTCAGAAAATGTCATCGGAAAAATGCCAAGAATGGTGAAACTATCTATTTTCATAAGATGGTTTCACTTTCTTTAATAAATTAGCACGTCCCCGCACAGTAAATATAATATCACTCTGAATCACACTAGGAGGTCGATGAGGCTTACCATGAAGTCGAGCATTCCTCTCTCTCCAAATAAAGTATATTGAAGCTGTAAATGAGAGCCGAACAATCAAATGACATAACGAACTGCTACAATACTGCCTCATCCATAAGACTGTGTGAGGCCAATCACAAGATTGCCAAACAATATCACATTTAGCCAAAGTAGAAGACCAAACTAGAACGGCGTAATCGTGATAATCAGGTACTACCTAACACTAGAGGTGTCAATTTGGGTCAGGATTCGTTTATTTGTTTGATTCGATTTGCTTTAAAGCGAATACGAGTTTGAAAAACTGGATTCGTTTAATAAATGGGTCAATTAGAATCGATTTGTTTATTAAACGAATCAAATACGAATTTAAGCTCATGGATTCGTTTATTCGTTTATGATTCGTTTTATTATTTTCTTTTACTAGTTATTATTATTTTTCAATTAAGATTCGAGAAATTATGGCTAATTACCATATAAAAAGTAATATTTTCGATATTTTATGAGGTATTTTTAATAAATAAATTAATTACATATTTTATATGTATATATTTATGAAAAATTAATGTAAATTAACTATGATAAATTATTATATTAAATAATATCATGACTAAACGAATATTCGTATTCGATTCGTTTAATAAACGAATCGAATACGAATCTTGATATTAGGATTCGTTTAATAAACGAATTGAATATGAATCCATCATATCTCGATTCGATTCGTTTAGGATTCGATATAAATTCGATTTGTTGATTCGTTTTGCCACCTCTACCTAACACTTAAGATAAGTCTAGACGACAATCTATATTATCTTTTAGAACACTTCTTAAAAGGGATAAATACATGTTCCTACCCTGAAGTGGAGCACCATACTTAATTGAACCACATCATCACTTAAACGACATGAATTTTCCTATTTTCAACTATGGATAGATTCTACCAAAAAAAAAAAAAAAAAAAAAAATCTACTAGATATATCAAACTTCCGAAATTAAAAATAATGATTATGAGTTAACACAACCGAGTTCATAAATACTTGCAAGCATATTTTTAGCCAAAAAGAGCTACCGGAATCCAGGAAAATACTTAAATTGAGTCTTTGACAGACAAATCTATAACACCATTTCAAGATATACCAAAAGTAGGCAACAAAAGTTCAATAGTAATCAAACTAACAACACAACCAAGAATCAAGATTATATATAAAAAAATAAATAAAATAAAATAAAAAAAATAAAAACAAGAACATATATAGGTATTCATTACAATAAACATAAACTAATTTTATTACAAAAAAACAAGAACATAAACATTCTAAAGCATAAGAACTAAAAGATATCCATTTCAATATATCATTTATATAAACTAAGGGTAAGGAAAAGTAACACACCCTAGCATGAGGGTCAGTGGGAACGTGGTTTCTCCAAATAGCAATATGAAGAGGAGTCAGGCCAAACGTGTTCCTTTAATTAATATTACCTCCATTCTTCTTAAGCAGTGCTAATGCTGATTCTACTTCAGTCAAAGACCCTTCCCTCACAACAAGACACATATCTTTCCAAAATCCACCAAGTGAATATTTACGAGAGGTGATTGTAGAGTCTGCTTCTGTCCATGAGGTGAAACTAGCACCTCCATCATTGTATTTATTAAAATGATAAACAACCAGCACTACTTAAGTTCCACAAACTTATTAAGGACTGACAGCTTCTGCTTATTATTATTTATAGTGCTTCACCTGTTCACCATTATAATGTCAACAGTCAGATTCTCTAATTTTATGTTAAGAAGTCAATCCAGGCCAACTAACAACAAACAGCTCCAGCCCCTGAAAATATCGACTCTGTCTAGTCCATGTTGTAGAAGTTCTACTGTCAGGTAATTAATAGATCCATTTTAGCTAGGATTAACTAAAGAAACTGCTACCGCGCCATTATGATCAAAGTCCTTATTGTGAAGGCAAGCCAGTTCCAGCAGCCACTCAGAAATCGCAAAGTTCACGGGACATAAAGAAATCTCCAATAAACTAGCTCAGCAGCACACCGCATTAAATATTTCTCCATCAGTAAAATATCTCGGAAAAAGAAATTAAAAACTTGTCAAAGACCACAAACAAGCCCAACACAAATACACATACAAAATAAAAGAAAAAAGGAAGAGTCCATTCGCTATTAAGACAGTGAAAGAAAAAAAGACAAGATGGGGCCTTTTTTTATTTGGAAACATTGGAAACCCCGCTGCCAAATCACTCGACCCGAGCTTAAGTGGAACAGATAAAACCCCCGGCTGCCCCAGGCTCTTACAAGAAATGCACCCCCCTTTGGTGAAAAAGGAAAAAGGTGTAGGGCCTTTGAATAAGGTGTCCACAAGGTAACCAAAGAAAAAAAACTCCTCAATGAAGTTTAAGATTATAAGATTCTAACTAGGTACAGGTTTCACTAGAAATACCAATCACATAATATATAAGATTAGTGACAACGATCATCTTAACATGTCAAGAAGTCCAAATGGCATAAGTTGCCATATAATTCGGTTTAATGTCTCTACATAGCAAACAGATCCATTTTCCTCAAACAGCAAGAATTAAAGTGCAAGCTATATAGTAAATCCATAGATTGTATCAAGAAAAGTGAAACAGTAATCACAAACACAAATGCAAATAGTCCAAGAAAATTATCAAGCAAAACAAAGTTTGCATTTTAATGATCGTTAATGCTTCAAAGGGAACTCCATGGCGAACCGAATTTATCACATGAAAGGAAGGCATACAAGAGTTTGATCACTGATCACAATCAGTCCCTAGACTGAAAAATCAACAAAATGGGTCCAGCCGAAGATCGTAGACATTAAAAATAAAAAATTGCATGCCAAATACTACTCCTAGTTCCACCTAAATGAACACCAAAAAAGGAAGACCTACCTTAAAACATTGAATTTCAATTTTTAAACCATGAGATCAACCGTTAATTAATCTCAATGCCCAAGTCCAAAACAACATAAATTTGATCCTTAGACATAAGGTAAAAACACCAACCAAACAAAATCACAAATTTCAACAAAACAGCAACACACCAATCATCCAAATCAAGGATGAAACACCTTCCCACCTAAAAATGACAGTTTTTTGAAGTACAAATCAAAATGATAGCTCTAAAACAAAACAAACTTATCAAAAACTAAGCAAATAAAATACCTGTTGAAAATTCTTATAATATTTAGGGGTGGTTTTGTCTTTTTGGCATTAAGGGGTGCAAGGGAAAGACACAATCATGAGAAGGGTTGTATCCCACCCCAAGGGGTGTATTGGCACCCCTCCATGCCTTATAAAAGAAGGCTTTGTAAAAAAGAATGAAGATGGAGTGTTGTGACTTAGTTTTCAAGTTTTAGAGAGAGTTATTGCCATTATTTCCAGTTCGAATACTTGTCAAATAGTGCTCTTTGGACAAGAAGCAACCAATTATCTTGGGAGAACATTGGCCAATTCGAATCCGTGAAGCACCTGTGACGGAGGCTAATACGTTCTTAAGGACAGAGATCCATCTCGACTTGGATTCAGTTTCATCATCACATTCATCTTTTTCCAGGTTTTTCTTGTTACTTAATCATGTTATTAAATTTTGACATGTTTTGAATGATTAAGTTTATTATGCATGTTATGAGTGATTTACAACACATACACAAACAAACAATCTTAAGAACTTATTATTTGTGTTGTATAATTTAATATATGCATCATTCACATATACTTGATATTATTGGAAAAATTGTTTCTGGAAAATGCACATATAATAGTCTGTGTATTGGCATATGATTTCAATTTGAAATTCCATTGATATGATGCATGCATAATCTGTCAAAAGAAAAAGTAATAATAATAATTGTTATAGACAACACGTAGAGGGCCCATTCATGCGCTTGTGATCTGTTGTGTTTCATTCAATTTGATTGTTCATGTAATTTGGCCACAATCACGCACAAGCACAAATCAGCCCTTTGGTGATTAATATTTGTTGCTTATCAAAGGCACGAACAAATTGATTTTGATCGTGGCTCTGTTGACATCGTGTTTCGATTTCATTCGGAAGATGTTTAGAAACCTGAAAAGTTATGTTGGTTCATAGTTTAATTAATATAATGGTGTGCATAACATATTAATATTAGGATTATTCATTGATAATTAATTTAGGAAAAGTCAAATAATTATTTTGTAATCCTGAAAGGTTTAGGTTCAAAAATAATAAAATAGACCTAAATTAAGCAATTGCCACAAGTTATCAAAAGTTTCTAATTGCAAACTAGAAATAAGTAGATTGCATCACGTTATTCATTGATGATTGCATCACGTTGGCTTTTAATATGCAAAAGCTGTATAACTTGTTAATTGGAAAAGTAGATTGCCTGAGAAACATTTCAAAATTGATGTTCTGTGACTTGAATTAGGTAATTAATTTGTGGTTCTATTTGATTTAGTTTGTTTATTGAGCAAAGCATATAATAAATTATGAATTGTAATTTAATTAAAGTTAATTTATTGAATTTAATTAACTTAGGAAAATCATATAATGAATTTATAAACTTGGTTATTATAGATTTAAGTTAATTAAAGTATTTTCAATTATCACTTAATAAAAACAATAAATTATAAGTGATAAAGTTGATATTAGTATTCAAAAACAACATAGACTCACATTAATTTATATTATCATATAATAAATGTTAACTTAGTAAAATCATATATTATTTTAATACAAACTTGGTAGTATAGGTTTAAGTTAATATTTAGATGTTCAATTATCACAAGTATACACATAGTGATAAAGTTGAAATTTAATTGTGTGTTGCATACTTGGTTGAAAATTAAAAGTGTAAATTTTACACAAGTAATTTCATCCGAGCTTGATTGAATTATACCTGCACATATCGAATATTATTTGTAAAATTAAAGTAGTGTAATTCTGAATTTGACAGAATATCACTTTGAACAAGATCATCTGTTGATCGTTATGCAATTTGTCTTTCGTAGACTAATTGACCCTTGTTGATTTTTCCAGTTACAAATGGCTAGCAGAAACATCACCGTACCGGTCTCTCATGGAGAAAAGCCGGAGAAATTTGATGGAGCAAATTTCAAACAGTGGCAGAGCAAAATGCTGTTCTACCTGACAACTCTCCAGTTGGCTAAATTCCTCAAAGATCCTCCGAGTCCTGTGGAGGGTGAATCAGAAATGGCCAAGGGAGAGCGAGAACAGACTTGGATGTCTGGAGACTTCCTATGCAAGAACTACCTTTTGGGTGGTCTTGACAATACCCTGTACAATGTGTACCAAGGCATGACTTCTGCGAAGATTCTTTGGGAATCTCTCGAGAAGAAGTATAAAACCGAGGATGTCGGACAAAAGAAATTTTTCGTGGGTAGGTTCCTGGACTACAAGATGGTAGATTCAAGGACGGTGATGTCTCAGTTGGGTGAGCTACAATTGATCATTCATGAAATACTAGATGAGGGAATGAAACTCTGTGAGATGTTTCAAGTTGCCGCCATAATTGAAAAGTTGCCTCCATCATGGAAGGACTTCAGGAGCTATCTGAAACATAAAAAGAAGCAGATGAGCCTTGAAGACCTCAGTGTTCGTTTGAGAATCGAGGAGGACAACAGGATGTCCGAGAAGGCCAGCTACAAGACTCTGGAGTCTAAGGCCAACATCATTGAAGGTGTAAAGGGTAGCAAAAAGAGAAAGAACAGTGGAGCTGACTATGGGAACAAGAAGTTCAAGGGAAAATGCTACAACTGTGGAAAGAGCGGTCATATGTCAAAGGACTGCAGGAACAAAAAGTCTCAGGATAAGGGCAAGAAAAAGAAAAATGAGGCCCATGTTACTGAAGGTGAGCAGCTGACTGATGATATCTCAGAGATGGAACTATCAGCAGTGGTAACCGAAGCCAACATAGTTGGGAATCCGAGAGAATGGTGGGTAGACACTGGGGCTACTCGTCATATCTGTGCAGACAGTAAGATGTTTTCCATGTACCAGAAGGTCGATGGCGGCGATCATCTGACAATGGGAAACTCGTTTACCTCTCAGGTGGTTGGACAAGGCACAGTGGTTCTGAAGATGACATCCAGAAAGGAGCTAACATTGAAGAATGTACTGCACGTTCCATATATTCGGAAGAACTTGGTCTCGGGCTCTCTTCTTAGTAAGGTTGGTTTTAAGCTTGTATTTGTTTCTGACAAGTTTGTATTGACTAAGAATGATATGTATGTAGGAAAAGGATACCTAACTGAGGGCCTTTTCAAGCTAAATGTAATGACTGTTAATCGTGCTATTAATAAAGCTAGTTCGTCTGCTTATATTATTGTGTCACAAAATGTATGGCATGGGAGGTTAGGACATGTTAATTATGATACCATGCGTAAATTAATTAACATGGACCTTATACCTAAATTTGCAATTGATAGCCAACATAAGTGTGAAGCATGTGTTGAAGCAAAAATGCATAGAACATCATTTCATTCTATAGAACGTAGTTCTGAACCGCTAGAACTTGTACATACTGATGTATGTGACATGAATATTGTGCAAACAAGAAGCGATAAAAAGTACTTTGTCACTTTTATCGATGACAGCACAAGATTCTGTTATGTGTACTTGTTGAGAAGCAAAGCTGAAGCAATTGAGAGCTTCGTACACTATAAGAACGAAGTTGAAAACCAACTTGGCAAGAAAATCAAAAGAATCAGGAGTGATAGAGGCGGTGAATACGTTTCACCATTTCTGTGAATATTGTTATGTGCACGGAATTGCGGAGCGCAAAAACCGAACGTTGAAGGAAATGATGAACGCCATGTTGACAAGTTCGGGTCTACCCCAGAACTTGTGGGGGGAAGCCTTGCTTTCCGTGAACTACGTTCTGAACAAGCTTCCTCACAGAAGATTAGACAAGACACCATATGAATTGTGGAAAGGTTTCGTTCATTCCTACAAATACCTCAAAGTGTGGGGGTGTCTTGCCAAAGTAATGGTTCCTAAACCTAAGAAGGTTAGAATAGGACCCAAAACTGTTGATTGTATATTCATTGGATATGCTCGCAACAGTAGTGCGTATCGATTCTTGGTACACAAGTCGGAGATTCCTGACATCAATCCGGAAATGATAATTGAGTCAAAGAATGCGACATTTTTTGAAGAGATGTTTCCTTGTAAGGAAAGACAGCGCACAGAGTCTCTCAAAAGAACAGTTGATACTGTCAAGGACAGTGATCAAGTTGACCAAGAATCAGATCAACATGTAAATGCTGAGACAATCGAGCCTAGACGTAGCAAAAGAGCTAGAACGTCTAAGTCGTATGGTCCCGATTTTCTGACATACTTGTTAGAAAATGAGCCTCAAAGCTATAAAGAAGCTATGGCTTCTCCGGAGGCACCTCTTTGGAAAGAGGCTATTAACAGTGAGATTTATTCAATCCTACAGAACCATACTTGGGAGTTGGTTGATCTTCCGCCAGGTTGTAAGCCGCTGGGCTACAAATGGATATTCAAAAGGAAGATGAAAACGGATGGATCAATAGATAAGTATAAGGCAAGACTTGTCATAAAAGGTTATCGACAAAAGGAAGGCCTCGATTACTTTGACACCTATTCACCAGTGACTCGCATCACATCGATAAGAATGCTCATAGCCATAGCAGCTATATTTGGTCTTGAAATACATCAAATGGATGTAAAGACGGCATTCTTGAATGGTGAATTGGATGAAGAGATTTACATGTAACAACCAGAAGGGTTTAGTGTTCCTGGACAAGAACAGAAGGTGTGCAAACTTGTAAAATCCTTGTACGGATTAAAACAAGCACCGAAATAATGGCATGAGAAATTTGACAAAGAAATGTTGTCAAATGGGTTCAAAACCAATGAGTGTGATAAGTGTGTGTACACCAAATCAACTCAAAAAGGATATGTCATTGTGTGTCTCTATGTAGACGATATGCTGATAATTGGTAGTAATCATGAAATGATTCAGTCTACCAAAAACGTGTTATCCAGCAGATTTGATATGAAAGATATGGGGATAGCTGATGTGATCCTAGGAATAAAGATTTCTAGGACATCAGACAGATATATATTATCACAGACTCATTATATTGAGAAGATACTCGATAAATATATCAAAGGGGATCTAAATGTGGCTAGAACCCCTGTAGTAGACTAACTCTTCATTTATCAAAGAATACTGGTTCAAGCATATCGCAATTAGAGTATTCAAGAATCATCGGAAGTCTGATGTATCTCACGAATTGCACACGACCTGATATCGCTCAAGCTGTGAATCGGCTTAGCAGATATACGAGCAATCCAGGACACAACCACTGGAAAGCCATAGTAAGAGTTTTGAGGTGTCTGAGAGAAACTTCAAAATATGGGCTGCATTACGAGAGATATCCTGCTGTACTAGAGGGATACAGCAATGCTAACCGGATATCTGATACGGTGGATTCCAAATCCACGAGTGGATTTGTTTTCACACTTGGTAATGCAGCCGTGTCATGGAAATCCTCGAGGCAAACATGTATTGCATGGTCTACTATGGAATCAGAGTTCATAGCGTTAGACAAAACAGCGGAAGAAGCAGAATGGCTTAGAAACTTCCTGGAGGATATTCCTAGTTCGCCCAAACCGGTGCCAGCGATTAGCATACATTGTGATAGCCAATCGGCGATTGGGAGAGCCCAAAATACAATGTATAATGGTAAGTCTCGACACATACGTCAGAGACATAATACCATACGTCAACTGCTCTCTAGTGGCATAATAACGATCGATTATGTGAAGTCAAAGGAAAACCTAGCGGATCCACTAACTAAAGGTTTACCTCGAGAGAAAGTTGAGAAGTCATCAAGGGGAATGGGCTTGAAGCCTCTAAATTAAGAATTGTCACTGTGGAAACCCAACCTAGCTGACTGGAGATCCCAAGATCTAGGTTCAAAAGGGACAACAGAAACTTTGTGCAATTCAAAACAAGCACTGAAGAGTTCTGTACTCTTTCCCATTCCGATAATGACGCTGAGTGCTGTCTGTCATTGGTTAGGATAAGCTAAGGCTTTTAATGATCACTATATTAGGAGATGAGTCCTAATGAGGGTAAAGACAGATTACCTATTCATAGTAGATCACCTATTTCAAGTAAGAAGTGAGGCCGCTTCCATGGGAACTTTTAAGGCGAGTTACCCTAAAGTGCTTGATGAATCCAGGAAAGTTATTCAGGGCCGAAATGAAACAACCGTAGAACGGAAAATGGTCGAAATAAAGCTGTGTGTTGGCAATTGTCTTGGTTTACACCAACGGCAGAACAGTTCAAGACTATGGGTCACTGGTTGCCAAGTAAATCCGATTGTCATTCACTAGGAAAGGTTCAAGGCGAAAGCTACCTATTTCGATGCAGCTTTAATTCATGGTAACTCTCTCAAGTGTCGTCTAGAATATTATAAGAATTGTGGGGGATTGTTGAAAATTCTTATAATATTTAGGGGTCGTTTTGTCTTTTTGGCATTAAGGGGTGCAAGGGAAAGACACAATCATGATGAGGGTTGTATCCCACCCCAAAGGGTGTATTGACACCCCTCCATGCCTTATAAAAGAAGGCTTTGTAAAAAAGAATGAAGATGAAGTGTTGTGACTTAGTTTTCAAGTTTTAGAGAGAGTTACTGCCATTATTTCCAGTTCGAATACTTGTCAAATAATGCTCTTTGGACAAGAAGCAACCAAGTTATCCTGGGAGAACATTGGCCAATTCGAATCCGTGAAGCACCTGTGACGGAGGCTAATAAGTTTGTTGATGGTGTTTTCAGGCATTAAGATATTTAAAGCAGCACGACGAGGACAGAAGGGTAATTCCCACCATTTGGAGAAATCATTAAAGGCCAACCCGACCACCTTAAGGGTCCAAGCACCTTACGGTTTCAAACCGACCACAACATAAATAGACCGAGCACTTTATGACCGGCGACCGATCACTTGGGTTCAGATAGCCGGGAACTATCAGGTCGACAGCAGCATTCTCAGCATAAAAGACTATCACGACCGACGGCATGAAAACCGACCAGACAGGCGAGATATGCTCAAGATGATGACACCCTATTCTTGCAGATAAGATAAACAAATTATCCTACTCTCACAAGGAAATGAAGTTAGAATCCAAGAAGGAATAAGAAAAGTGAAAGCAACGTTGGATTAGAAATCCTTACAAGAGGAGAAGATTAAGTTCAACTAGGATTTCTTATGCAAATAGGAGTCTGATTTCTGTACTATTATAAATAGGAGGGCAGAGTATGTGTAAGGGGCATAAAAAAAATCAAGGATCAGAATCATCAAGCTCTGACTTGTAAGCACAAAAGACCTGAGAAGCGTATTGGAGTAATAAAAAGTATCATCCTGTTTTTGTCCGTGGACGTAGGTCGGATCCAAATCCACCGAACCACGTTAAATCTCTTTGTTGATTGGTGTGTTTATCTGTCTCTCGCTAAATTTGTTTTTGGTCCCCCATAACCAAACAAATTCACTATTGAAGGAGGATTCCCTCGGAGGTGATATTCCCGTATTGCCCTAAGACAAAATCCACCGTCAACAGTTGGCACCGTCTGTGGGGATTCAACAAAAGCAACTCGCGTAGTAAGACAATGGCGGAAGGCGGAAACCACCAATCGTCAGGGAGCTCGACTGCGGATTGGCTGGAGAAAATCGAGGAGACCTGAGGAAGGAAAGGGAGGAAAACCAAATTCTGCTAAAAACCATAGTAGACCGGTTAGAAAAGGTAGAAGGAGCGCACAACGGAAAATTCTAGGCCGGGACTAGCTGACGAAGGAACGAAACAGCAGAGGGAAAAAGAATTACCGATACAAGTGAGGACGACAGACCCCGGAGGAGGGGTCCCTACAGGGTAAGATCTGTGGTGGTGCAGAGAGATTCCCAGACCGAGGACACGTGGGAGGAAGAGGATGACCAATCGTCACCAGACCCCTCCTATGATGGCCCTCGCAACACCCGGCAAAGGGGGAAAGAATATGACGAAGAGGTACGAGGAGATACCGACCCCGAGAAGCACCACTCCCAAGATAACAGAAAGAAAGGAGACCGCAGGAGGCGGCATGGAACCAAAGACAGCAGCATGAAATCTTGGTTACGGGAGGAGCTGGCCAAATGGGGAGTATGCCCCAATACGGACAGAGGGGATGCCCAGGACGGCAAAGATGAGTCCCCCCTCATAGAAGAAATAAGGTCAGAGAAATTCCCAAAAAGATTCAGCATGCCAACCATGGCGCCATACAAAGGCCATACCGATCCCAAAACCCACATCGAAGGCTTCGTCCTACTAATGGAAGTACAAGGGGTAACAAGGGATGCCATTTGCAAAGTATTCCCCTTAACTCTAACCGGACCGGCCATTCTATGGTATAGAAGCCTAGCCCCAAGAATTATCAGCAGCTTCGCACAACTCAGAAAGTCATTCATACGACACTTCAAAGGGGCTTGTGTCCCCAGAAAGACAATTGGAGAACTAAGACTTATGAAACAAGGAGACGACGAAACCTTTAAAATATTTATTGAAAGATACCACAATATGGTACTCGAAGTCGGAGGGTATGAATCCCCCGAAGCCCTGGAAAGCTTGAAGGGAGCCTTGAAAGTCGGGAGGCTATGGACCCACCTAAGGATCCAAGACACCCCGGACTACGCCACCCCCCGCCTGGAGGTGGCCCGAAAATTCGTTTTATTAGAGAACGAGGAAAAAATATCCCGAAAAGGGAACACTATCAGAGAAAGAACCACAAGAGAAGGTGCCCCCACCGTGTAGAAAGAGAATCCAGAAAACCACCCCCCCGAAGCACAAGGAGTTCAAACCACTACACCGAGACAACCAAGAGAGAAGGGCGCCAACCCAAGTAAACCATGTGGTCGGTGAAGATGCTTACATTCCCCTAAAGAAACCACTGGGACAAATTGTCATGGAGATCCAGGGGAAAGGCCTCTAAGTAGAACCCGACCAAAGAAGGTTTCCCCCAAACAAAAGGAACCAAAAGGCTTATTGCGTACACCACAACTCCAGAGGACATGCAACAGACGGATGTAAAGATCTGCGAGAACAAATGGAAGATCTAGCACGAAACGGGTATCTGAACAAATACATTGACCACGAGGTCATGACGGCCAGAAAAAGAGCACATGGCCGCCAGATCAATATCATCGCAGGAGGAAGAACACTGGCCGGAAACTCTAACCGGTCAAGGAAAGATTACAGCAGAACTCGAGGACTAGACGTCTTGGAAACAGAGCAGGTAACAGGACTCCAGGGAAACCGGTCAGTGCCGATAATGTTTACTGATGAGGATACCCGAGGAGTAAGTTTCCCTCATGACGATGCGTTGATAATCAAGGCAGTAATCAATGGGTCGGAGGTAGACAGAATCCTAGTGGACCCCGGAAGCGCAGTTGACATAATTTCCAAAGAAGCACTGGACGACCTAGGGGTGGAATATGCAACCCTGACCAACGATAGCACTCCCCTATACGGTTTCGGAGGATCAGCCGTCATCCCACTAGGAATGATACAGTTGGCAATGACTGTCGGGACATATCCCCGGACCCGGACAATCATGACAGACTTCACTGTAGTAAACTGCATGAGCAGTTACCAAGCCATCATCGGGCGACCTTTCATGATGAAAACAAAGGCCGCGATGTCCTGCTACCACCTAAAACTGAAATTCCCCACCCGGGAGGGGATCAGAATCGTATGCGGAAGCCAGAAAACAGCTCGCAGCTGCTTCGCAACTCTCTCACGAGAGACTCTCTGCATCAAAGAAGATACCCGAAAACGACAAAGAAGCCTGGGTGAAGAAGAAAAAACAAAGCCCTGGGCCCCGGCCAAACAAAAATGCCCGACTCGCTGCAGTCGAGGAGACAGAAGAAATAGAACTTTACGGGCCAGGAAAAGGTATAAAGATAGGGGGAGGCCTGAGCAAATCTCTACGACAAGATCTGCTAGAACCTGAAAGGATACCCGGACGTCTTTGCCTGGGGATACAATGACATGCCTGGGATCGATCCAAGATTCATCAATCACCGCCTAGCAGTAGATCCATCTCGCAAGCCGGTCAGGCAAAAGAGAAGGAACTTCAATCAAGAAAGGAGTAAAGCAATAGCGGCCGAGGTCGAGAAGTTACTAAAGGCAGGTCTCATCAGGGAGGCAAGGTACCCGGATTGGGTATCAAACGTGGTGTTGGTCAGAAAAAACAATGGCAAGTGGCGAATGTGTGTCGATTTCACCTACCTAAACAAGGCGTGCCCAAATGACAGCTTTCCTTTGCCGAACATAGACCAGCTAGTAGACACCACAGCCTGTCAAGGATTACTGAGCTTCATGGATGCTTTCTCCGGATACAACCAGGTCAAAATGTGCCCTGCAGACGAAGAGAATACAACTTTCATCACAGATCAGGGACTTTACTGCTATAAAGTAATGCCCTTCGGGCTAAAAAACGCTGGAGCAACCTTTCAAAGGTTGGTAAACAAGGTTTTCAAACCGCTCATCGGCATTACAATGCTAGTTTATGTCGATGACATGATAACAATGTCGAAAGAACCAAGCAACCACATGGACGACCTAAAAAGGACCTTCGAGCTTTTAAGAAGACACAACCTGAAACTCAATCCAGAAAAATGTACCTTCGGGGTAGCCTCAGGAAATTTTTTAGGCTGTATGGTGAGTGCCCGAGGTATCGAAGCAAACCCACAGAAGATCCAGGAAATACTGGCCCTAAAGTCTCCCAAGATAGTGAAAGAAGTACAAAGTCTGACTGGTAGAGTGGCTGCGCTCAATCGGTTCATATCACGAGCAACTGACAAATGCCACCCTTTCTTCAAAGTGATCCAAAAGGCAAAAAAGGATATCAACTGGACATCAGAGTGCGAAGAAGCCTTCCAACAGTTAAAGCAGTATGTTGTGCAGCCCACTCTCCTGGCAAAACCACTCCCGGGAGAAACATTATACATATACCTGGCTGTTTCGGACCGAGCAGTAAGTTCAGTATTAATACAAGAGACCGACAAGATCCAGAAACCTGTCTACTATATCAGCAAGGCCCTCCTAGACGCTGAAACCCGATATCCGGTACACGAACTGGTCGCCCTTTCATTAATTACAGCAGCTCGGAATTGCGGCCTTACTTCCAGGCCCATCCTATCAAGGTATACACTGATCACCCCCTAAAACAAATTCTGCAGCGACCAGAAGTTTCCGGCAGACTAGTAAAGTGGTCGGTAGAGCTAAGTGAACACGACATCACCTACCTCCTGAGAGCAGCAGTGAAGGGACAAGCCTTGGTGGATTTTGTCGCTGAATATACCGACCCCCAGACCCTGGCTATCGAAGAGGACAAATGGGAAATGTCTGTAGACGGTTCGGCCAACACACAAGGCAATGGCGCGGGAATCATCCTAAAAAGCAACAAAGGAGAAGAAATCCTACTCGCCCTGAAATTCGCTTTCATAGCAACCAACAATGAAGCAGAATATGAAGCAATACTGGGCGGTTTGAGACTATGCACGGTACTGGGGATCCAAAATGTGGTAGTAAGAAGTGACTCACAGTTAGCCATTCAGCAACTAAAGGGAGCATTTCAAGCGAAAGAGCCTAGCATGATGGCCTATCTGACCGAAGTACGAAAGTTAACAGGGAAGATGGGGGATGTACGCTTCGAACAAATCTCCCGAGAAGACAATTGTGAGGCAGACACCCTGGCACGACTCGCCTCTTCAACAAAAGCCGAACACCCAAGAATAATCCCTTTGATTTACATCCGGGAAAGGAGCGTGGGGGAATCTAAAGTAGAATTTCTAGATAAAGAAAGCAAAACATCATGGATGCAACCCATCAGAGAATATCTGGAAACAGGAGAAACACCAGAGGATAAAACGGAGGCCAGAAAGTTAAGATACAAGAGCACTAAATTCTCCCTAATCAACGGGGTACTTTATCGAAGGGGTTACTCAGTCCCCCTCTTAAGATGCCTAGCAGAAGAAGAGGCAAATTATGTGCTCAGGGAGATACATACGGGCATCTGCGGGAGCCACGCCGGAGGTCGCTCAATTGCTTTCAAAGCCCTAAGACAAGGCTTCTACTGGCCGACCATGCACCAGGACGGCATAGAAGTAGCCCGAAAGTGCGAAGGATGTCAGAAAAACGCAAATCTCCACCACCAACCAGCCGAACAGTTAACTACGCTGCTCAGTCCCTGGCCGTTCGCCCAGTGGGGACTAGACATCATTGGGCCAATGCCACAGGGGAAAGGGCAGGCAAAATACGCCATCGTGGCCTTAGACTATTTCACCAAATGGGTGGAGGTAGAGCCATTATCCACCATAATGGAGAAAAAAGCCACTGAATTCTTGAGGAAAAATATCGTTTGCCGATTCGGGATTCCCCGAGCCATTATCACTTACAACGGGAAGCAGTTTGACAGCAAAGGTTTCAGAAAACTCTGTGAGGACCTCCAAATTGCCCTAAGGTTCGCCACGCCAGCCCATCCCAAATCAAATGGACAAGTCGAAGCGACAAACAAAACCATCAAGGCTAACCTGAAAGCTCGGCTTGGATCCAGCAAAGGCCTATGGGTCGAGGAACTACCAGAGGTACTATGGGCACACCAGACAACCTATAAGGATTCCACGGGAGAAACCCCGTTCTCCTTAGCATACGGATATGAAGCTGTCATCCCGGCAGAAATCGGGGTGACCTCCCACAGGGTTCAGCACTACGAGAGTAAACAGAATGAATGACTTATCAGAAACCACCTCGACTTGATAGAAGAGAAGAGAGAGAGATCGGCCATAAAAACAACAATCTACCAGCAAAGGATGGCCCGCTTCTACAATAAAAGGATTCGGACACGCACCTTCATCCCGGGCGACCTGGTGCTAAGAAAGGTAACCCTAAATACTCGAAAGCCAGAGGAAGGCTCCCTGGCGCCAAATGGGAAGGGCCCTACAAGGTGGTAAAAGTAGTGAAGCCAGGAGTGTACATCCTAGAACGGCTGGACGGCACAAGATTAAAAAAGCAATGGAACGCCGAGATGTTGAGAAAATACTTCCAGTAAACTTTCCCTTCCTCCTATCTGCTTACGGCAAACAAAAAAGGGACAGGAATTCAAATACAGAGCCTCTCTCAAAATGACCCACAGAGAGTTGTAAAGAAGGGCAGTATGTCCCCGAGTATGAATAAAAAATTTTCTTTTTTCCAAACATTACGAAACCGTATTCAAAAAACCTCGGGGACATGCTCAAAAACGACGATCCAAAGCTAAAAAACTCGGAACTCGCAACTACCCGACCGCGGCTACCACCATAAAAAAGCACAAAGTCACACCAGAATCGTTCGACTCCATACAAACGTCAAAAGGTAAATCGAAGAACATAGATCTGTGAAAAACATAACATAAGGAGGAATATGCCCTTAATGTTTCAATCGGCTCGGGACTGGATTACATTCCGCCGAGGCCTCTTCATTATTCGGCTCGGGGCTGGATTACGTTCCGCCGAGGCCGCTACGATAATCGGCTCGGGGCTGGATTTCGTTCCGCCGAGGCCACTCGATTATTCGGCTCGGGGTCGGGTTACGTCCCACCAAGTCACACTTATTGGCCTGGGGACGGAACATTCCCCCAGCACCAAGTATCTCTCTTGGCTCGAGGTCCTCAGGGACATGCTCGGTACATAGGATCCGTGAGAAGCATAGCACAGGGAGGGATGATACCCCCGTGGCGATTGTTTGCTCCAGTGTTACCGAACATAAGGAGGAACATGCCCTTAATGTGTCGAAACACTCTTTTGATCCTCACTTGCCCGATGTAATGGATCCGTGGGAAAGCATAGCACGGGGGTCATGACACCCCCGTGACGATTGCTAGCTCCAGTGATTCCGGACCTAAGGAGGAATATGCCCTTAGTGTCCCGAACACTCTTTGATCCATTCATCATTTGGATCCGAGAGAGCCGCAGCACGGGGATGCATTGTGCCCCTGTAGCGTGTGCCTGCTCCAGCGTGGTAAGGAGGAGCCCTCATACAATACACAGGCTCCCCAGTGACCCGACGTGTAGAGGATGTGCCCTCACCATTCAAACGCTCTACTGATCCAAATCCTGGTTCGCCGGGACACTGAATTGAAAGATTCAGAATTGCGTTTTGGAGACCTCGGGCAGGATGCTGTTTTGAGGCATCCATGTTGTTGTTTATGCTTGCAAAAACGTTTTTGTTTTGGGATAGGTGCTAAGTCACCCCCGCCTTTTGATTTTATTTTCCAGAATCTTGTTTTTGTTTTTCGCCGGTCTGGCAGAGGGACGCCCATGCCAGATTCGGTAGGGCTACAAAGGTTGATTCACTTCCCTTCTGAATAAATCCCAGGGATTAATCGGCTCGGGGCTGGATTACGTTCCGCCGAGGCTACTCCTTAGTCGGCTCGGGGTTGGATTTCGTTCCGCCGAGGCCGCTTGGTTATTCAGCTCGGGGTTGGGTTACGTCCCACCGAGTCGGCTTCTTTGGACTGGGGAGGTAACATTCCCCCAGAGCCCAAGTCTTTCATTCAGCTCGGGGTCGGGTTACGTCCCACCGAGTCGGCTTCTTTGGACTGGGGAGGTAACATTCCCCCAGAGCCCAAGTCTTTCACTCAGCTCGGGGTCGGGTTACGTCCCACCGAGTCAGTATTCTTTTAGACTAGGGAGGTAACATTCCCCCAGAGCTAAGTGTCTCATTCAGCTCGGGGTCGGGATATGCCCCTCCGGCTCATGTTAACCCCCGAAGGGTCTCAAAGTGTTCGATGACAAGAAACTCAAAAAAAAAAAAGAGAAGAGAAAGGGAAAAGAAAAGTAAATACATAAATACATAAAATACAAAGTTATTACAAAAAAAAAAAAAGATAGAGAGTTAAAGTGTACATAGGGCCCCGGTCGGGTTACCCTTTCTCAATCAGCCCGCACAGGGCGGGAATTTCTTCCTCAGCTAGCTCAGACGGCGGAAGGATCGGCTCGACCTCAGGAGGAGGAACAGCGGCTTCAACCTTGGCAACATGAGAGACCTCTGCTTCAGGGATGGGAGGAGGGATCTCAAGACAGTCCTCACCGGGGGCGGGAACATCAGGTCGTCCTTCTTGGGAAGCCCCGGAAGCCGGAACAACCGAAATCGGGTTGGGATCCATCACCTCCTCGAAAAGAGGAGGGAGCCATTTCTGAAACTCTCCCTCGGAGATCTCCCCCTTGCAGAAACTGATGGCCGCGTAGATAGGATCCATGTTCAGACCTGGCAGTACCATCGGTATTAGTTCAGCACAATCACCAACCCCCTCAAGGCGGATGTCATCCTTCTCGGCCTCAAGATCGGCCTCTCTCTCCTCAAGCTCGGCCTCTTTCCTCTCAAGATCATCCCGGGCCGTGCCATCTGTTCGTCCTTGGCTTTAAGCTTGGCCTCAACACTTGATACCTTCCCTTTCAAAATGCCGATCTCAGATTGGGCAGCCTTCAAATCCTCCCTAGCAGAGTCGGCAAGTTTTCGCTCCAACGCGGCAGCAGCCTTAAGAGCCTTGTTTGTTTTAAAAGTCTCAATTGCAGTCGACTCTTGATTCTTTATCACCTCCTCCCGCTCGGCCAGTTTAGCCTCCACTTCTGTAAGACGATTCTGGAGTCTCTGGGCCTGACCACCCTCAGACAGTAGGCTCAAGAGGAGGTCCTTATTTTTAGCCATAAGGTAAGTAGCCTGCACAAAAACGAAGATATGAGATAAAGAAAACCGAGACCCGAAATCAGAATGGAGAAAGGTAAAACTACCTTTGCCATTTGGGAGCTCATCTCGGTCACCAGAGCCTCAGGAGAGATGTCCTCATATCTCGAAACCTCCCCCGGAGGAATCACCTCGGCCAGTTCATTAAATGCCGGCACTAAATGGGAAGTAGCCTCCCGGATGTCTTCCCCCAAATCATCCACACCGAGGATCACATAACCTTTTCGTTTCTTGGAGGAGCCCCCAGACGATTTTTTCCCCCGATGGGCATCTTTCTTCTTGCCCTGGACGGGCTCCTCCTCCTCCTCCTGAGCCAACTCGGTCTCCTCTGACCCGAACTGACGCCTCCTTTTCCTAAAAGACTTCGGCGGACTGACAAGGCGAGCAGATCCTGATGACGGCGCACCAGAAGGAGAAGATAGACCTCGAGCAGCCGGCTGAACCTTCCCCTGAGACACCCTCCCAGCTTCAACAGATTCAGGATGTGCTCGGGAAGTTCCAGTATCAGCACGGCCGACCTTCTTCATGGTACCGGCCAACTTCTCAAGATACTTTGGTCTCTTTGACATACCTACAAAAAAAAAAGGGAAGACAAAGAAAGAAGGAAATCAGGACCCGAGCATACAATAAAGAGAGAGAAAAGAAGACATCAAACGTGATAAATAAACAGGTGGGTTCTAAAAGTGCCCTAAAGAAAATCCAACAAAGCCTTAAGTCGTTCCCTAGCAACATTCAAAAAACAGCAAGATTCACAACACAAAGAGGGAAGAGGTCGTTCAGAAGACTTACTTGTTTTTCTCAGAAAATCCAGAGGTTGTGCAGTGCGGTTTGCCCGTCCCTTATGTTCGCAGCGGAGAGAAAGAAAGCTCGCGGTTGAACTCCGAGAGCACTGAGTTGAGCGAGTCACAGAAATATTTTCAGGAAAGAAGGATAAATTGCCAAAAAGATTGCACAGTGAAAGCCTCGCCCTCTTATAGTCATGGCCAGGACGCTCATGGACGTTGGATCAAAAGAAGGAACCCGGATGAACGCCAAGTGTCGACTGCAAAGAGGTCTTACAAATTTAAACAGACGGTTGAGATCAGCACACTGTGAAGACGCCTCTACACGGTCGATTCGTTTTCTTTTTGGCGGGAACCCGGCGGATGTTTGACAAGTGTCGAACTTAGAAGAAACCCTAAAGATGATTTGATAGGCATTTAAGCAGACGTGACTGTTGCGCGTCTCAAGAAAAGGCGTTTTGAAAAGAGGCGACGTAACATATCGATTCAACACCGGGCCGACCCCCAAAAGAGTAAATCAGCACACCATCTCTATATAGTTCCCGGCACCAACTTGCACACTCGTTGGAACCGAGAACTAGGGGACAGATGTTGATGGTGTTTTCAGGCATTAAGATATTTAAAGCAGCACGACGAGGACAAAAGGGTAATTCCCACCATTTGGAGAAATCATTAAAGGCCAACCCGACCACCTTAAGGGTCCAAGCACCTTACGGTTTCAAACCGACCAAAACATAAATAGACCGAGCACTTTATGACCGGCGACCGATCACTTGGGTTCAGATAGCCGGGAACTATCAGGTCGACAGCAGCATTCTCAGCATAAAAGACTATCACGACCGACGGCATGAAAACCGACCAGACAGGTGAGATATGCTCAAGATGATGACACCCTATTCTTGCAGATAAGATAAACAAATTATCCTACTCTCACAAGGAAATGAAGTCAGAATCCAAGAAGGAATAAGAAAAGTGAAAGCAAC
Organism: Zanthoxylum bungeanum; assembly: GCA_019454045.1. NCBI lineage: Eukaryota > Viridiplantae > Streptophyta > Magnoliopsida > Sapindales > Rutaceae > Zanthoxylum > Zanthoxylum bungeanum. Next base: position 39,915 of record SKCR01009012.1, read on the forward strand.
GTTGGATTAGAAATCCTTACAAGAGGAGAAGATTAAGTTCAACTAGGATTTCTTATGCAAATAGGAGTCTGATTTCTGTACTATTATAAATAGGAGGGCAGAGTATGTGTAAGGGGCATAAAAAAAATCAAGGATCAGAATCATCAAGCTCTGACTTGTAAGCACAAAAGACCTGAGAAGCGTATTGGAGTAATAAAAAGTATCATCATGTTTTTGTCCGTGGACGTAGGTCGGATCCAAATCCACCGAACCACGTTAAATCTCTTTGTTGATTGGTGTGTTTATCTGTCTCTCGCTAAATTTGCTTTTGGTCCCCCATAACCAAACAAATTCACTATTGAAGGAGGATTCCCTCGGAGGTGATATTCCCGTATTGCCCTAAGACCAAAATCCACCGTCAACAAAGTTCTTAAGGACAGAGATCCATCTCGACTTGGATTCAGTTTCATCATCACATTCATCTTTTTCCAGGTTTTTCTTGTTACTTAATCATGTTATTAAATTTTGACATGTTTTGAATGATTAAGTTTATTATGCATGTTATGAGTGATTTACAACACATACACAAACAAACAATACCCATTAAAAGAACCAATATAAAACACATATAAAAATGAATAACATAACACAAATTCTATAATATAAAAACAAAAAACAAAAACAAAAACAAATTGCAGCAAACTCATTGAAGTTGATAGATTTTTACATTACCTGATACTTTTCTTTCTGATTATTTGAGAGAGAAAGTGAGAAACGTAAAGAATTGTATGAAGTGAAAAGAAAAAAAAATGAGAATCCTGAAGAAAACATGAGCAAGTTATTTCTGTTACAAAAGTGAATCGAACTTCGAACCCAACGAGTAATATACCAACCAGGCCAAGACATAGAGAAGTTGTGATGAGAAGATCTAAAATTGCAACTAAATAAAATTTCGGCCTTTTTAAAATTTTTTTATCTTGCTATTTTTTGAAAGTTTTTCATTTTTATTTTTTTTTTGCTTGGTTGTTGCTAAGTGTTAATTGTCCACTCCCACTTCCACGTCGTTAGAGTCGGGCGTTTGTGGTCGTTTGTTTTCCGTTGAAAGATATAATGTCGCACACAAGTTTATTTTTATTTTATATGTAAGTTTTTATTTTCATTAATCTATATTTATTATTTATTTTATTAATAAGTATAATCTTTTACCATAATGAACTAAAAATATATTTGAGTTTTAGAAAGATACAAACCATACATTCAAAATTTATTTTACGTGTTTAATCTTATTTTATTAATAAGTATAAGCTTTTAAGATAATGAGCTAAATATATTTTTGAGTTTTAGAAAGACACAAAATGTAAGTTCAATGTTTTATATGTTTAACCTTATTAATAGAATTTTTCCAAAGTATTTCATAGCCCATAAAATATTTAATAATTGCATTGTGGGAATTAGATATTCTCCTCAAAATAAATGGAGAAGCTCAGGACTCTAAGGATAATTGTGAGATCTTTGAGTGCATAAGATTGAATATGGAGCCTTTAAAATGATGTAAAATTAGTAATATAATGATAGATTTTATTTAAATATAAATAAATATTTTTTAATTATCAAAAATTTAATTACTTTATGAATTTTGAAATATTTTTATTACTATTTTTTCTATTAAAATACTAGTTAACCATTACATTTTAACATTAATGTCAACTAAGTCAACTAATAGTTAATTAAGTCAATTGACCGTCAACTAACAAAAAAGTAAAAAAATTTAGATTTTGTATAATTTTAATAGTAAAATATTATTTTCCTATCAATTTAGTAGTAAAATGTAATATTTCAAAGTCGCAATACCTACTTATTATTTTTTTTTACTAAAATATGAATAAAACTTAATTTTAATAAATTTTAGATCTAGGCGCACAAAAACTTTATTATTTAGTCCACAAAACTAGATAACAAGTTAAAATAAAAGTCTAAAACGCATAACCTTTTTTCTTTTTTCTAATTTTTAATTTTAAATCTAAATACCTCTCAAAATATAAAGTGTTTCATAAAAAAAAAAATTACATATTAATAATCTACAATTCATAAGTTTTAAAATAAATATTATTATCGATATATTTCGACCAAAAAAACTATCAAAATGACCATTACATTTATAAAATATTAATGATTTGAAATTATTCATTTTCAAACACATATATATTTCACCTGTCCCATGGGGCGTGACTTGCTGGTGTAAGGCTTAGGATCTGACGTTCAGGTATTGGGTTATATATTTCATCCGAATTCTAAATCATATTTATAAAATTTTATATGCACTTAATATTGGACAATTATGACCCATAGTGTCACTATTTGTAAAAGATATTGTGGTTTTTGTACAAATTAACTATATGACAATGGAAATTGCTATTTTATAATTTTGTAATTAGATTACTTAAATATATAAATGATAAAAGTCCTTATGATTAGTTCCGGATTATAAGATATGAGACAATATCAATCCACTACAGGTTTAATCATTAAATATCTCTATTCGTAGTATTATCGAGACTGTACATCGATAATGCAGAATAGACTAGTATTACATTTGTGCGCGTTATGGAAGCATAACAGCATAGTTCTCAAATATTTGGGTATTGGATACTCATGCAAGTGTAATAGGAGGTTCTGTTTACCGATGGTACGGAAACAGCTTCGCTCTGGATAGACCTCGTGGAATCTCATTGGTAGTATGACTATGTGTCTATGGGAATCCGCATCGGGGTAGGTGTATTTGGTCTTAACCTGAGACTTGCATCGCTAATACTTGCGACAATCAGTACGCTTTGGTTTTGGTCGTCCAAGGCTTTAACAGGTTCTGTGTACGCCTCTTTTGGGTTTATTGAGAATCGTAGTGTATTGGGTGTGATGTTAAGATGGGAGTATCACTTCAGTCATATGAAGATGATGATCACGCAGTGATACAGAAATGGTACTCTATTATGTTGCAACTATCGGGATAATATGACAAGGTCATGATTATCTGATTAAAGAGACTAGTTGCTAGTGATCCGATATATGCTTCGTACGGGGCAGACACTATTCCAGCCCCAGGCCTAGCATGTGACATCTGATACTGAATCGCAATACACAATACTTGGTATACTACGCTTGATATAGATTATATATTCCTTAAAGAATATTCTGGAAAATTGGGTAGGCACGGTGCTTTGCTAGAAGTCAACCATGTCTTGTAAATCGGTAAGAACGTGGTACGGGGTACGCACGTATTCGGATAGTCCGACGACCGAATTTACTGCCAACATATCCAGGGATCTCATGGGTCGCTTCCCGAAGATTCACCGATGACGTATGACTCAAACAGAATTAATCTAGGATTAATTCTGAGAGAGAGAAAATTAATCTAGGATTAATTACGACGAGAATTTATCTGGGATAAAATTCAAATAAAAGAGAGAGAACAATTAATTTGGAATTAATCGATTAAATAATATATTCGATATATTAAATGAAATTAGATTTCATAACGGAATTAAAATTGGATTTTAATTCGGGTGAACGAATTAATTTAGAATTAATTCGCGAGCGACTTTCCTAATAATTTTGCAAGGCAATATTATTTTATTAAATTTGATTTAATTACGTCGCGACGGAAAATTCATTAATTAGGAATTAACGAACCCGAGCCCAGAATGTGTTTTGCAGGCCAACTTGGATTTTGAATTAAGTGGGGCCCACATCAAGTCACATCACTAGTCAAACACTTACCTTTATGTTGATGGAAGTTAGTGAAGACTTTGATGTTAGCTTATAAAACACATTACCTTTATTTTAATTAAAGTGAGTGACCTTTACCAACTTTGGAAGATTTGGTATATGGAAATGATTTTGGAAAATAAAAGTAACAAGCCACACATTACTCTCTCCTTCCTCTCATTACTGAAAACCACTTCCCTCTCCTCTCATCTTCCATTGCCGAGAGTTGCTTCTTGACTTAGGGAAGATTTTGTTGCAATTTCTTCCATTGCTAGCACATAAAGGAGTCTACAAAGGTGATATGGAAACTTTCCCATTGAGTTTGGAATTAAAAGATAAAGTTTGGAGCTCAACATACAATCAAAGAAGAGCTTGGAGCACTTCTCAAAGGAGGAAAAATTTTTGTTATCTCCACATCCATATTGCCGACCAATGTAAGTATTTTTTCCGCAATCTTACTTTGAGTATTCACACAATTTATGCTTAATAGATCCTTGGCATGTTCTAGGAGAACCCAACAATGGTATCAGAGCCAAATTAAGCATGAAATGGATTAGGGTTCATAAACTTGAATTTGGGTATTTTTGCTTGGAGCATGATTTCGTCAAATTGATTGTTTGAGTATGCTTAGATTATGATAACTTAGAGTTATGCATGATTAATTTTGAGAAAAATTGATTAGATAATTTTTCCCCAAATTTGATAGCATGGCCGAATACTTAGAGCCCTAATGTCATGGTGATTTTTGATTTTTTAGACCATTGGATGTGTTTAAAATGCATGAATATATTGATTTGTGATTTAATTGGATTGAAATATGTTGATGGTGTTTTCAGGCACTATGGTATTTAAACAGCACGATAGGGGCAAAAAGGTAAATCCCATTCTTGTTCAGGATCATTAATGCCGACCCGACCCATAAAAAGCCAGCAGCAAGGGCCCGAGCACTTTGCAATAAGAGGCCGAGCACCTTATGGTTACAGACCGACCACAATAGGAAGAGACCGATCACTTTATGGTCGGCAACCGAACACTTTGGTTCGAATGACCGAGCATTATCGGATCGACAACAACATTCTCAAATCAAAGGATCATTATGACCGACCTCATGAAGACCGACCAGATGTCGAGACATGCTCCGGAAGATGACACCCTATCTTTGCAGATAAGAAGACAGTCATACCTTCATAAGAGATACTGATGAAGACAGTGTCCTAGAAGGATAAAGGAAAAGGTAGATTTGATTAAGGAATC
>SKCR01009013.1:0-41506 GCA_019454045.1 Zanthoxylum bungeanum
CCTGAAAGCTCGACTTAGATCCAGCAAAGGCCTATGGGTCGAGGAACTACCAGAAGTACTATGGGCGCACCGGACAACCTATAAGGACTCCACGGGAGAAATCCCGTTCTCCTTAGCATACAGATATAAAGCTGTCATCCCGGCAGAGATCGGGGTGACCTCCCACAGGGTTCAGCACTACGAGAGTAAACAGAATGAAAGGACTTATCAGAAACCACCTCGACCTGATAGAAGAGAAGAGACAGAAATCGGCCATAAAAACAGCAATCTACCAGCAAAGGATGGCCCGCTTCTACAATAAAAGGATTCGGATACGCACCTTCATCCCGGGCGACCTGGTGCTAAGAAAGGTCACCCTAAATACTCGAAAGCCAGAGGAGGGCTCCCTGGGCGCCAAATGGGAAGGACCCTTCAAGGTGGTAAAAGTGGTGAAGCCGGGAGTGTACATCCTAGAGCAGCTGGACGGCACAAGATTAAAAAAGCCATGGAACGCTGAGATGTTGAGGAAATACTTCCAATGAACTTTCCCTTCCTCCTATCTGTTTACGGCAAAAGGGACGGGAATCCAAATACATAAAGCCTCTCTCGAAATGACCCACAGAGAGTTGTAAGAAGGGCAGTATGTCCCCGAGTATGAATAAAAAACTTTTTTTTTCCAAACGCTCTCCTAAAAAAATAAAACTTTACAAAACCATATTCAAAAAACTCGGGGACATGCTCACAATGACGATCCAAAGCTAAAGAACACAAAACTCGCAACTACCCGACCACGGGTACCACAATAAAAATGCACAAAGTCACACCAGAATCGTTCGACTCCATACAAAAAATCAGAGAACATAGATCTGTGAGAAGCATAACATAAGGAGGGATATGCCCTTAATGTTTCAATCGGCTCGAGACTGGATTACGTTCCGCCGAGGCCACATGATTAATCGGCTCGGGGCTGGATTTCGTTCCACCGAGGCCACTGGATTAATCAGGCTCGGGACTGGATTTCGTTCCGCTGAGACCGCTTGGTTATTAAGCTCGGGGTCGGGTTACGTCCCACCGAGTCATGCTCATCGGTCTGGGGACGGGATATTCCCCGAGAACCAAGTATTTCTCTTAGCTCGAGGTCCTCGGAAATATTCAGGGACATACTCGATGCTTAGGATCCGTGAGAAGCATAGCACGGGGAGGGATGATACCCTTGTGGCGATTGCCTACTCCAGTGTTACCGAACATAAGGAGGAATACGCCCTTAATGTGTCGAGCACTCTTTGATCCTCACGTACCCGATGTAATGGATCCGTGGGAAAGCATAGCACGGGGGATAATGATGCCCCCGTGACGATTGCTAGCTCCAGTGATTCCGGACCTAAGGAGGAATGTGCCCTTAGTATCCCGGACACTCTTTGATCCATTCATCATCCGGATCCGCGAGAGACACAGCACGGGGATGCGTTATGCCCCTGTGGCGTGTGCCTGCTCCAGCGTGGTAAAGAGGAGCCCTCATACAATACACAGGCTCCCCAGTGAACCGACGTGTAGAGGATGTGCCCTTACCATTCAAACGCTCTTCTGATCCGAATCCTGGTTCGCCGGGACACTGAATTGAAAGATTCAGAATTGTGTTTTGGAGACCTCGGGCAGGACGCTGTTTTGAGGCATCCATGTTGTTGTTTATGCTTGCAAAAACGTTTTTGTTTTGGGATAAGTGCTGAGTCACCCCCGCCTTTTGATTTTATTTTCCAGAATTTTGTTTTTGTTTTTCACCAGTCTGGCAGAGGGACGCCCATGCCAGATTCGGTAGGGCTACAAAGGTTGATTCACTTCCCTTCTGAATAAGTCCCAGGGATTAATCGGCTCGGGGCTGGATTAACATTCCGCCGAGGCTACTTCGTGGTCGGCTCGGGCCTTTATTTCGTTCCGTCAGGACCACTTGGTTATTCAGCTCGGGGTCGGGTCACGTCCCACCGAGTCAGTCTTCTTTGGACGGGGAGGTAACATTCCCCTAGAGCCAAGTCTTTCACTCACTCGGGGTCGGGTTACGTCCCACCGAGTCAGTCTTCTTTGGACTGGGGAGGTAACGTTCCCCTAGAACCCAAGTCTTCCACTCAGCTCGGGGTCAGGTTACGTCCCACCGAGTCAGTCTTCTTTGGACTGGGGAGGTAACGTTCCCCCAGAGCCCAAGTCTTCCACTCAGCTCGGGGTCGGGTTACGTCCCACCGAGTCAGACTTCTTTGGATTGAGGAGGTAACATTCCCCCAGAGCCAAGTGTCTCACTCAGCTCGGGGTCAGGTTATGCCCCTCCGGCTCATGTTAAACCCTGAAGGGCCTCAAGTGTTCGGATAACAGGAAGCATAAAGAACAAAGAGAAAGAGATAGAAAAAAACACATAAATATATATATATGTCAAAATACAGTTTGAATTGTTATTACAAAAAGTTAAAGTGTACAAAGGGCCCCGGTCGGGTTACCCTTTCTCATTCAGCTCGCACAGGGGCAAGAACTTCTTCCTCAGCTAGCTCAGACAGCGGGAGGATCGGCTCGACCTCAGGAGGAGGAACTGCGGCTTCAACCTCGGCAACATGAGAGACCTCTGCTTCAGGGATGGGAGGAGGGATCTCAAGACAATCCTCGCCAGAGGCAGGAACATCAGGTCGTCCTTCTTGGGAAGCCCCGGAAGCCGGAACCACCGAAATCGGGTCAGGATCCATCACCTCCTCGGAAGGAGGAGGGAGCCATTTCCGGAACTCCTCATCAGAAATATCCCCCTTGCAAAAGCTGATGGCCGCATAAATAGGATCCATATTCAGACTTGGCAGCACCATCGGTATCAGTTCAGCACAGTCACCAACCCCCTCAAGGCGGATGGCCTTCTTCTCGTTCTCAAGATCGGCCTCTCTCTCCTCAAGCTCGGCCTCTTTCCTCTCAAGATCATCCCGAGCCCGTGCCATTTGTTCATCGTTGGCCTTCAGTTTGGTTTCAACACTTGACACATTCGCTTTCAAAACCACCGATCTCAGATTGGGCAGCCTTCAAATCCTCCCTAGCAGAGTCGGCAAGTTTTCGCTCCAATGCGGCAGCAGCCTTAAGAGCTTTGTTTGTTTTGAAGTTCTCAATTGCAGTCGATTCCAGGTTCTTTATCACCTCTTCCCGATCGACCAGTTTAGCTTCCACTTCTGTAAGGCGATTCTGAAGTCTCTGGGCCTGACCACCCTCAGACAATAGGCTCAGAAGAAAGTCCTTATTCTTGGCCATGAGGTAAGTAGCCTGCACAAAAACAAAGAAGCCAAGATATAAAATAAAGAAGACCGAGAACCGAAATCAGAAAGAAGAGGAGTAAAACTACCTTTGCCATTTGAGAGCTCATCTCGGTCACCAAAGCTTCGGGGGAGATATCCTCATATCTCGAAACCTCCCCCGGAGGAATCACCTCGGCCAATTCATTAAAAGCCGGCACTAAATGGGAAGTAGCCTCCCGGATGTCTTCTCCCAAGTCATCCACCCCGAGGATCACGGAACCTTTTCGCTTCTTGGAGGAGCCCTCAGAGTTTTTCCCCCGACGGCGTCTTTCTTCTTGCCCTGCACAGGCTCCTCCTCCTCCAACTCAGTCTCCTCGGCCCCAAACTGGCGCCTCCTTTTTAAAAGGCTTCGGCGGACTGACCAACCGAGCAGATCCTGATGACGGCGCACCAGAAGGAGAAGATAGACCTCGAGCAGTCTGCTGATCCTTCCTTTGAGGTACCCTCCCAACCGCAACGGATTCAGGCTGTGCTCGGGAAGTTCCAATTTCAGCATGGCCAGACTTCTTCATGGTACCGGCCAACTTCTCGAGATACTTGGGTCTCTTTGACATACCTACAAAAAAAAAGGGGAAGACAAAGAAAAAAGGAAATCAGGACCCGAGCATACAGTAAAGAGAGAGAAAAGAAGACATCAAACGTGATAAATAAACAGGGAAGCCAACTGAAAAATCAGCAAACACCTACCTATCCGCCCCGAGACCTCCGAAGGGACAATCCGAGCAAGGCCCGACTCAACAAAAGCCGCATCATTAACCAACTCCCTCTAATGGGCGGCATACCGCCGAGCCCAGGATACCCGCCTCCGGACTTGACGGGAAACCTTGGGAGCATCCCTCCAACAGGCTGGGAGAAATAGAAGAAGTCAGGACCCTAAAAGCACGAAGCTAAGAAGAAAAGACACATAAAGATGATAAGGAACCCCTAACCTCCCGCCCTGAAGATATCTGGTACCAAGAATTCCCCCTTATCCGACCTTAGGGACCGTCCCCAATCCCCAGTGGCCCAGTTTCAGAGGTCTTTAAAATTCTTATTGGAGTCAGGGAGCTTTTGGACGACATTCGAAGAGCTGTCATAAGCGGAAAGGTAATACCATCTGTGGTACGACCTAGGATTGGCCTTCAGCCGGTATAACCTCTTCACCTCTTCAAGAGAAGGCTCGTTGAGTCCGCCCGATACCAAGCTACATACAACCCGGCCAAAATCCTCCAACTGTTTAGGCTCAATTGACAAGGAGCAATCTCCATCTCGGCCAGCATCCAAGCAAAGTAAGGTTGAACCGGCAGCCGCAGCCCACACTCAAAAAAGGCAAGAAGAAGTGCCACCGAACCCTCGTCGGGTTGGCTAGCGCGATCCATCAAACCGGGAACTTCAAGAGCGATATCTATCGGAATATTATATCGATGTCGAAGTAAGACGAGGTCGTCTTTAGATATCTTGGAAGGACGGTTCATATCCAGAGCCGAGGAGCCAAGATCACCGGGCTCTGGATCCTTCCGAGGAACCCTTTGATGGTAAGAATCTTGTTCGATCTGAGAAGGAGTAGGGGTAGTATCAAGGCCTCTACACTGGGCGCCCCCGAGCCCGAGGAGAGCTCTTCAGCAGGGGGAGTTGAGGGTTTAGCAGGATTTTCAGGGGGAAAATTGTTGTCAGACATCCCTGACATCCGAAAAACGAAGAAGGAAAGGAAAGTCAGTCTATAACTAAGAAACTACTCAGGTTTTCTTCCGTCTCAGCTAAACAGGTGGGTTCTAAAAGTGCCCTAAAGCAAAATCCAACAAAGCCTTAAGTCATTCCCTAAGGAACCTTCAAAGACAACGACAGATTCGCAACACTCAAAAAGTAGAAGAGGTCGTTCAGAGGACTCACTTGTTCTTCTCGGAAAAAACCGGAGGTTGTGCAGTATAGTTTGCCCGTTCCTTATGTTCGCAGCAAAGAAAAAGAAAGCCCGCGGTTGAACTCCGAGAACACTGAGTTGAGCGAGTCACGGAGATATTTTCAGGAAAGAGGAGAAATTGCCGAAAAAAGATGGAACAGTGAAAGCCTCACCTTCTTATAGTCATGACCAGGACGCTCGTGACCGTAGGATCTAAGGGAGGAACCCGGATGAACGCCAAGTGTCGTCTGCAAAAGAGGTCTGCCAAGTTTAAACAGACGGTTGAGATCAGCACACTGTGAAGACGCCTCTACACGGTCGATTCGTGCCCTTTTTGGCGGGAACCCGGCGGATGTTTGACAAGTGTCGAACTCAGAAGAAACCCTAAAGATGATTTGATAGGCATTTAAACGGACATGACTATTGCGTGTCTCAAGAAAAAGCGCTTGAAAAGAGGCGACGAAACATTTCTCAACACCAGATCGACCTCCAACAAAGTAAATCAGCCCACCATCTCTATAAAGTTCCCGGCACCAACTTGCAAACTCGTTGTTACCGAGAACTAGGGGACAGATATTGATGGTGTTTTCAGGACCTATGTTATTTACGGAGTACGACAGGGGTAAAAAGGGTAATTCTCTCCTCGGTCGAAACCGTTAAAGCCGACCCGACCACAACAGGTAAAGACCGACCACTTTGGTTCGAATGACCGAGAACTATAAGGTTGGCAGAAACACTCTCAGCATAAAAGACTATCATGACCGACCTCATGAAGACCGACCAGACAAGCGAGATATGCTCAAAGATGGTGACACCCTATTCTTGCGGATGAGATAAACAAATATCCTACTCTCACAAGGAAATGAAGTCAGAATCCGAAAAGGAATAAGAAAAGGCAATATTAGACTAGGAATCCTTGCAAGAGGAGAAGACAGAGTTCAACTAGGATTTCTTATGCAAATAGGAGTCTGATTTCTGTACTATTATAAATAGAAGGGCAGAGTATGTGTAAAAGGCATCAAAAATTTAGTGATCAGAATCATCAAGCTCTGACTTGTAAACACAAAAGACCTGAGAAGAGCATTGAAGTAATAAAAAGTACCATCCTGTTTTTGTCCGTGGACGTAGGTCGGATCCAAAATCCACCGAACCACGTTAAATCTCTTTGTCGATTTGTGTGTGTTTATCTGTCTCTCGCTAAATTTGCTTTTGGTCCCCCATAACCAAACAAATTCACTCTTGAAGGAGGATTCCCTCGGAGGTGATATTCCCGTATTGCCCTGAGACCAAAATCCACCGTCAACAGAGATGTTGATGGTGTTTTCAGGACCTATGTTATTTACGGAGTACGACAGGGGTAAAAAGGGTAATTCTCTCCTCGGTCGAAACCGTTAAAGCTGACCCGACCACAACAGGTAAAGACCGACCTCTTTGGTTCGAATGACCGAGAACTATAAGGTCGGCAGAAACACTCTCAGCATAAAAGACTATCATGACCGACCTAATGAAGACCGACCAGACAAGCGAGATATGCTCAAAGATGGTGACACCATATTCTTGCGGATGAGATAACAAATTATCCTACTCTCACAAGGAAATGAAGTCAGAATCCGAAAAGGAATAAGAAAAGGCAATATTAGACTAGGAATCCTTGCAAGAGGAGAAGACAGAGTTCAACTAGGATTTCTTATGCAAATAGGAGTCTGATTTCTGTACTATTATAATAGAAGGGCAGAGTATGTGTAAAAGACATCAAAAATTTAGTGATCAGAATCATCAAGCTCTGACTTGTAAACACAAAAGACCTGAGAAGAGCATTGAAGTAATAAAAAGTACCATCCTGTTTTTGTCCGTGGACGTAGGTCGGATCCAAAATCCACCGAACCACGTTAAATCTCTTTGTCGATTGGTGTGTTTATCTGTCTCTCGCTAAATTTGCTTTTGGTCCCCCATAACCAAACAAATTCACTCTTGAAGGAGGATTCCCTCGGAGGTGATATTCCCGTATTGCCCTGAGACCAAAATCCACCGTCAACACATATAAATCCTAAATCTCTAGTTAGGTAGTGACAGAACCACTAAGAGACAAACGAAGACAGTCACCACTGAAAATGTGTTTATAAATTATTGAAAAATTTGATATGTTGTTGAGATAATTTTTTTTTATCCTTGCTTAAATGAAAAATACACTAAGACGGAAATTACCCACAGGTTATCAACGTTTACCCAAAAAGGTAACCATATATATATTTTTTAATTTTATTTTTTCTACGGAATATCCTTTGGCAATTTCCAAGACAAAAATACCTTCAACTTAGAGATAAATTACATACTCCGTCATATTTTCATCGCTAATTACTCATGGATTGAAAAATCAATCATTTACTAGGCGACTAACCATTTACCAACACTTATATTTTCATAAGTAAATATTTCGTCGGTAAATCATTTTACCAACCAAAAATTCCATTGATAATGCGTTTATTTTGCAGTGATATCTATTCTTTTTGAGAAATTTAAATTTTGTCATGTTCAGGGCTGATAGGCTATGTTTATATGTAAAGGAACATTCATATAAATGCGATAATTATGTGTGCTCACGCCCACTGGCTGAAGGAAAGGGACCAACGAAAGGACGATGTAACCTAGCCAACAACTCTTACTATTTCGGACAATCGAATACTAATGATCATGGGGACATGAAGTGGACCAATCATGCAAGCTAAGAATATTGATTGTGAAAATATCATTTTAGGTGCAAATGCAATTATGATCATATCAACTTCCAAAGGATTAGGAGCCAAAGCATTATCGGATTGCTGTTTGAAAAAGTTTATGAATGAATGGCATATTCCCATTTCACATTTGCATGCATGCCTTCATGCCAATCACATCATCTGCTCACCTACACACATGCCTCCCTGCTCCAAATCGGACAATTACCTATATTCGAAATCAATCGAAAATTTAGATATTGGATACCGCTCAAAATAATTAAAGAATTTTAAAATTTTAAATATTTACTATTAGATATAAGATATCATATATTTAATATCTAAAAATTGATTAATTATTCAAAAAGAAATTATATCTATTTTTATTACATTATTTATTTTTTTTTTATTTTTATCGATTATATGAAATACTATAACTCATGATTAATATCTATTTGAATACCTAATTTCTAAATCAAAACCTAATCATTATCCATTAAAAAAAAATTTCTGACCAACTTATCCTCCCTACTTGATAATACCATTTCTTTTTTGTTTAATATTACCCATCGAAATTAATTTACTCTTTCATGAGAATTTATCTACCATATATATTTACCTTAAAGATATGACCATGCCTTTTGTAGGTTTAAATGCAGTGTGGCCCTAGCTACAACTAATTCACATTTAAGTTCATTAATATGCTCACTTGACCAATGCACAGAGGTACTGAATATATTTTTTTTTTCTTTTTTCTTTTTTGTGGCATCTTGATCGACCACGTAGGTTTACAGACAGAACTAAATTGATTCTTGGGCTTAGAATTCATTACATCGTAACTTTGAGAGCAGCTTCACATGCATGATGTTGATGTGTGTGTATATTGAATTCTTCAAAACAATGACTTAGCTTGCTTGAAAACGTAATCAAGTTACTTATAGTTATTTTGAGTTAGTCTAAAACTTGTTTCAACAGCCAATCATATTTTAGGAGCTTGGCATTTTCTCCCATTATTATTATTATTATTATTATTATTATTATTATTATTATTATAAACTTTTACCACTTACAGTTTTCATAAAATTTCGTTACTTTATTGAGGTTAAAACATTCATAAAGGAATCAGCTCTGTACTCATAAAACACCTACTTTTTTCCGTTTTAAGTTTTGATATCATCTAAAGTATTGAAATATTATGAAAATTAGTATAGAGTCCGTACTTTATGCGGGTTAAGTATATATTTTAGGTATTGATTTTATAAATATTCTGGATCCTATTAGTTTTATAGTTTAAATGAGACAATATATTTACTTACACGTAATATTCATGTCTCATTCGTTTATCTCTCATTGTCAAATAATATTTCTAATTTACTGTATAAGAGCTAATAGTTAGAATCTACATTATGAAGCCTAATAAATAAAAAAAAATTCATGAAATAAAAAAACTTATAAAAATAATTCAAAAAAAAATAACAAATAACAATAAACCCAAAAAACATTTGCTAGGTTTTGTGGACGACTAATTTATGTTTCTTTTTTTAATAGGAGATTATATTTTATATTATAATATGTTTTTTTTTATTTTAATAAATTTTTTTTTATTTTATAATTTCATAATAAAAACATTAATTGTATAGATTAGATATCACATATATTTTTATTTTAATAGAAGATTATACTATAGCTTCTTATTATAGTAAAAAATTAATTGTAGAGATTAGGTTTCATGTGTCACGATGAGAAAGTTTATATATATATATATATATATATATATATATATATATATATATATATATGTATGTATGTATGTATTCTTTGCCGATTATATGTGATATTATTCAAAAATTAATCAGATAGTATAATATATTTTCTTGTTATAATGGAGTTCTTATTTAATAGATTTATTAATTTAATTTTATAATTTAATAGTGTTTATTAATTGTAATAGGAAATTATAATATGTTTTCTTATTATAATACAGTTCTTAGTAAATTATAATAAATATTTTTATTTTAATATGTTTTTTATTTAATACAAAATTAATTGTAAAGATATTTTAATTTTATAATTTAATAATAAAAAATTAAGTGTAGAGGTTAATTGTAAAGATTAAGTGTCACGTGTGTTTTTTATTTTAATGGGAGATTTTAATATGTTTTCTTATTACAATAGGTTTCTTTATTTTAATATTATAATTTAATAATAATAAATTAAAATATTAATTATTTAATTAACTTAAAAGATTTCTTACTTTAATAGAAAATTATGTTTTTATATTGTAATAGGTTTCTTATGTTAAAAATTTATTATTTTAATTTTATAATAAAAAATAATAGTAGAGATATTTTAAATATAAAAAATTAATTGCAGAGATTAGATTAATTGTAAATAATATTTCTAATTCAAGGTTCAAGAGCTAATAGTCAAATGTTGCATCATGAAGCACAGTAAATAATTAATAATTCACGAAATAATTTTTTTTTTTATAGAAATAATTCAAAAAAAAAAAAAAGACTCGAAATTCAAAAAATTGTTCAGGTTTTGTGGACGGCTACTTGATGAGCGGAAAATATATATTAATATTTACCGCCCCTTTACTTAATATTTTGTATAGTTTCTCGAGTTTTATGAATGTTTTGATGTTTTTTAGTTTATTTTGTAGATAAAATAAAATCGGGACTTAATGGAATCAATCAGGATGAAATGTGGAACAAATAAGGGTAAAAATGGACTTGCCATTTTGATTTTGGAGATTGGAAACTTGAAATAACGTTCTAACGAAGTACAATTTCAGAAATTTTAGCTTT
Organism: Zanthoxylum bungeanum; assembly: GCA_019454045.1. NCBI lineage: Eukaryota > Viridiplantae > Streptophyta > Magnoliopsida > Sapindales > Rutaceae > Zanthoxylum > Zanthoxylum bungeanum. Next base: position 10,691 of record SKCR01009013.1, read on the forward strand.
GCGTAATTTTCATATTTTGGCCATAACATTTTATTTTGATATCCGATTGAGGTGATTCAAGTTCCAAATTAAAGAAAACTCAAAGATCTACAACTTTGAAGTTCATAAGATTTTCGAATTCTGCAGTTTTCATTACCGAAATAGATGAAAAATCTGAAAGTGTGTTATGTATAATTATTAAAGTCATTTTCAAAAATAAAATAAAATAAATAAATGGAAATTGTCAAACTTCCACCAAATATGCTTGCATGTTTGGTGGTGGAAAAATTGGTGGAGAAATTGGTGGAAGCCTTTACATTTGCCTAGAAATACCAAGCTAAACTTTGTAATTTTTTCATGCATTCTTTGAGGGATTTCTCAATGAAAACCTAAAAGAAAGTGTCTTGCATGTTTATTTAAGTTTTCTTGTATTTTCTCTTTATTTATTTAATAAATTTTTATGTATTTTTAATTACATCATGAGTAGGTAATCTCTTTTTGCTGGAGTCTATGGTGAAACTTTTAATATAATAATTTAGATTTACTCTCTTAATTTAAATAAGTAAATTGAATTAATTATTTACCGCCTATATAGCCGGTTTTACATTATTGTACTTAGTTTCCGCCTATATGGTCGGTTTAAGTGCTAACCTTGTTACCTCCTACATGGTCGGTTTATATGATTTTGTTACCACCTATATGGTCGGTTGGACTTTGGAAAAATGACATTTACCACCTATATGGTCGGTTTTAATATAATTAATTCAAAAAATGATTAATTGATAAGAGAGTAATCTATATTTGAAGTATTAAAAGTGAAACCCCTAGCTCCAGCATTTTCTTTTATTGTTGTAATTTATTTTACTTTTTTATTTTCTGTTATGTTATTTTATTTAACTATGCATTTTGTAATTTTAGGTATGTTTTGTAACTAAAAATATTCTCTAGGGTTGTGATGAATTCCAATTTCACAGTTTTATAAGTGGTTATTTTATGTTTTATGTAGTATATTGGTTTATTTATTAAGTCTTAAGCTGAATGCTTCTTGTTAACTTGCCACTAATAAGATTGATTTGGTAAACTTAAAATGAACTTGGAAAAGGGATTTTAGGTTTAGCCTTAGACTTTATAGCTCACAATCTCAACTCGGGGCAAATGACTTTTGGTAGATTTCCTTATAGGATAGGAATATACATGTCGGGCGGGCGTAGACATAATTAGAACTTAATCGTAATGAATTTAGGTAACTTGGTTAACATGGGCGAATATAGTTAATTAGGATACTTTGGGTGTTTACATCTTACCATCAGAAGAGGCTTTTGCATATTTTCGTGTTCCAGGTTAATAAACCGATATATTGCACAAACATGAGATAATCACTTCATCTTTAAACGATACTGGAAGGATTCACAACCCTAGATAGCTTCTTAATATTGAATTTTCCTTTAATTTATTTTTGCACTGTCTTATTTACTTGTTTCAGACAAAAATCACCATCCAACAACAATCAATCTATTAGATACTCGTAAACATTTAACGTCATAAATTAATAGCTAATGTATTAAGTCCTCGTGGGATCAATATATTTTATACGACTTGAACAATACGTGTGCTTGCGTTACGTGAATGATTTCACCGATCAAGTTTTTGACACCGTTGCCGTGGACTTATTTATCTTTCACTATTAATTTTGGGGTTAGATGCCTTTACTTGTGTCTAATTTTTTTTTCTTATTATTTTTGTTTTCTTGTGTTTCAGGTTCTCAGACACTACATGAGAAGAACCCGAAGCTTTGAAATACGTCCGTTTGACCTAGAAATTGAAAGAACCATCAGACAATTGAGACGGGAAAGGCGAGAAGGTCAAGAAGCATTGATCAACATGGAACCTGAACCGTTGGAAGTTGCACAACCAATTCCCATTCGAGACAGAACTATTCTGGTGGTTGATGGCTTCATATTATGCATTGTACTTCCTCGCTTACCAGCAAATGCGTGTGACATCGAAACATGCATTCAGATGATACAACAGTCAGTTCAGTTTGGGGGGAATGCAACTGAAGATCCCAATGCCCACATCAGTAACTTCCTAGAAGTTTGCGGCACATTCAATTACAACCGAGCGATAGAAGAAGCAATGAGACTGCATGTTTTTCCATATTCCTTGAAAGACAGAGCTAAGGCTTGGCTACATTCACTACCAGCGGGTTCCATCACAACTTGGAACACTCTAGCCACCAAATTCCTTGCAAAGTACTTTCCCCCAGCCAGAATTGTAAAGTTGAGGAATGACATTATATACTTTGCACAACATGACTCAGAATCCATTTGCAAAGCTTAGGAAAGATACAAGGATTTGCTCAGAAAATATCCTCACCATGAAATTACAAAGTGGCTATAAGTCCAAACCTTCTGTAATGGACTTTCTGGATTAATGAGAGACAAAATTGATGCTGCTGCTGGAGAAGCTTTAATGGTGAAATGAGAAGATCAGGCCTGGGACTTAATTGAAGAAATGGCCAACAACAATTCTTTGTGGCCAACAGAAAGGAGCATGATTCAACGAATCGCACGAATTTACGAAGTTGGAGCCAACACAGCAATGAATGTCAAGCTGGATCTGATTTGCAAAAATCTGGAAACTCTTAACATGAAGGTTAATGCTGGATCCACAACTTCACCATATGGAGGAGCATCAGAAGCATAATCATACAACCAATATGATGAGACGGTGACATATGTAAACAATTTCAACAAACATAGGAAGAATCCATATTCCAATACCTACAACCCAAGGTAGAAGAATTATCCCAATTTTGCATGGAACAACAATTCAAGGCAAATGAACAATCCACCATCAGGATTTCAACAGCAAAACAAAGGCCAAGAGTATAAAAAGAATCCAGAAATTAGGGGTGGGCATTATCGGATTCGGATTGGATCGGACCGAATCCGAATCCGATCCGATCCGAAATGCCCACGATTATTTGATTCGATCGGATCGAATCATGTTATCAAACTCGATTCGATCCGATCCGATAATTATCGGATCGGATCGGATCGGATCGGATTGGTTCGATCTGAATTCGAATCGGATCGAATCGGACCAATTCGATCCGAAATCATCCTATTTCGGATCGGATTGGTCCGATCCGATCCGAATTCGGAGTGGTTTGAGTCAAAAAAATCGAGCGGATCGGATCAGATCGGATAAAATCCGATCCGAAACGAATTTTTTTTTTTAAAATATATAACGACGTCGTTTTGCATATTAAAAAAAAAAAAAAATTTCGATCGGATCGGATAAAATCCGATCCGGTCCGAAATTCGTCGAACCGGACCAACATGATTCGTTCGGATTTTCAAATCGGATCCGATCCGATCCGATCAAATCGGATCAAATCGGATCGGATCGGATCGGATCCGATCCGATGCCCACCCCTACCAGAAATTGAAGATATGCTTGCAGAAATGTTTAAAAAGCTAGACGCAAAATATGACTCTTAAGCAGCCAAATATGATGCTATTTTTCAATCCCAAACAACATTAATTCAAGTCAAGTAGCATCTTTGAAAATACTGGAGAATCAAATAAGACAACTGGCCAATACTCAGAGTTACAGACCGCAAAGTACCATTCCTAGCAACACAGAACCAAATCCAAGGAATATGGGGAATGAGCAATGTCATGCCATCACTTTGAAAAGCAGCACTGAAATCAACAAAGATATTGGAGTCAAGGCTACTGTTGAGGAAGTTCCAAAAAAAATTAGCGAAGCAGATCCACAGATGGAGGAAAAAGAGGCAAAATAAAATGATCGAGAAATATTCACTCCACATCCACATTTTCCACAGCGTCTCCAGAAAAATAAACTAGACAAGCAGTTTGTTCGATTCCTGAAGATCTTCAAAAAAACTACATATCAACATTCCATTTGCAGAAGCGTTGGAACAAATGCCCAACTATGTCAAATTCATGAAAGAAATTTTGTCATGAAAATTAAGATTGGGAGATTACGAGACAATAGCATTGACAGAAGAATATAGCGCCATCATTCAAAGGAAGCTTCCCCCAAAGTTGAAAGATCTTGGTAGTTTCAATATCTCATGCACCATAGGAGAATATAACTTCGGTAAGGCTTTGTGTGATTTAGGTGCTAGTATTAACTTGATGCCTTTTTCCATTTACAGAAAACTGCAGATTGGAGAAGCAAAGCCCAATCCAATCCCTTTGCAACTTGCTGACAGAACACTAACATTTTCGAGAGGTGTAGTTGAAGATGTGCTTGTCAAAGTCGACGAATTCATTTTCCCAACAAATTTTATTGTCCTTGACATGAAGGAAGATGAAGACGTGCCCATCATCTTTGGGAGACCATTCTTGGCTACAGGTCTAACCATTATTGATGTACAAAAAGATGAACTAATCATGAGGGTACATGACCAAGAAGTAACATTTAATGTTTTCAAAGCCATGGAATTACCGGATGACGAAAAGAATGAGGAATGTTTCAGACTTGATGTGAAAAATAGTACCGTCCAGAACTTCGATGTAATGGAAAGTTCCACTGACAAACTTAAAGCATGCCATCTGCCTGTGGAGCTTGAACACAAAGCGTACTGGGCACTGAAGAAGTTAAATCTTTATCTACAAGCAGCAGGAGAAAAAAGGCTCCACCAACTCAACGAATTGGAGGAATTTCGCCTATATGCTTATGAAAATGCCAAATTGTACAAAGAAAAGACCAAGAAATGGCATGATAAAAAAAATAATGCGCAGAAATTTGGAACCAGGGTAGTAAGTGTTGTTATACAATTCAAGGTTGAAACTTTTCCCTGGAAAGCTGAAATCAAGATGGTCAAGTCCATTTGTGATTACTCAGATGTTACCATACGGAGTTGTTGAGATATACAACCCCAAGTCCAACAACATATTCAAAGTTAACAGCCAACATGTCAAACACTACTGGGAGAATCATTTGAGCGTAAAAAAGAAAGTGTCTCACTTTCAGATCCAGCCTAATGTTCGGGCACTCATGTCTAGCTGACAACGTTAAACTTAGCACTAGCATAGAGGCAACCCATGTAATTTGTGTATATATTCAGATTTGGTGTGTTTTATTTTGGTGTGTTTTATTTTGTAGGTTAAGTCACAGACAGGATGGAAGACGCTCGCAAATATTCACAAGTAATTTCCTTCTCTCCCTCAAAACTCTCTGATGAAAGTCTACAAAGCTCGCATGGATTGAATGAGACTTCTAATGATCAAAGGTATTCATAATGACAATCATTGGTTAATTGAAGCACGGGTCCGATTGGCAGATGAGTCCTCTGACTTTTTTATTTCATATATGTCTGGTTTAGGAAGAAGCACCTATGTTAAGAAAAGAAGAGCTAAAAGAATGGGTGTTTGCTATAAATGTGCATGCATGACATGTAATACTCGTTGTCGTTCTTTAGGAATGGTGTCTGATAACCGTGAAGATAAAATTAAATTCATTAGGGATGGCTTGAGTAAGGAGTCTTTGGATTACATATCATTAACTCTTGAGACGCATCCCAGTGGATATGTGCATCACGTAATTGACATGTTATATACACAATTTTGAAAAGAAAGATAGTAATTAAGTCTCGGGAATCTGACTTTAAGAGACCCTGTTTGCCAATTTATAAGAAAATTGGATGGGAAGCTTGTCCCTGACGTATAGATGTCAATCAAGTCGTTACTTCCTGTAAATATTATTATCTCTTTGTATTTATCTAATAATTGTGATTCGTTTTGTGATTTTCTTTTATTTTATCCGACATGATCCAAACTTTTTGACTTTCACGATATATTTTATGTTTAGCTAATAATTATTATTTGGCAGGTACTAGTGCTATTTTTACTTACCCTTTTTCAGGTTCTATAAATTCAGCTCATCATTGCACTCTTGAAGACATCAAGAGTTGAGAAATAAATAAAAAAAATGGAAGCAACTTCAAGAAGACGAGTTGTAAACATCTGTGAGTTTTGCGGTACTAGTGTTGGTTCTAAACTAGAGTTCGTTGAGGCAGCACATGAATTGGGTAGAGTCATAGCTGAAAGGAATATGTACCTAGTATATGGCGGCGACAATCTTGGACTAATGGGGTGCGTTTTAAGGGCCGTACAGGAAGGAGGTAGTCAAGTTCTGGGAATTATCCCAAAATCTTTGGCAGAGGCGAATCTTATAGGACCATCAAATGGAGAAGAACTTTTTGTATCAGGTATGTCTGAACGACTGGTTGAAATAATTAATTGTGCTGATGCTTTTATTGCTTTGCCAAGTGGCTTGGGCACGATGGAGGGAATTTTTACAGTAATATTTTCGGCGGACTTGATTATACACCAGAAACCGTTTGGAATGTTTAATGTTGATGGATTTTATGACTTTCTTTGTGTGTTTCTTGATGATGCCCGGAGAAATGGGTTCGTGTCAAAACCTGTAAAAGATATCCTCTTCACTGCCAGAACTGTCCATGATTTAATTGACCAACTTTTAGCCTTTGAACCACAAATTGACCATATCCTTTCCAAGATTAACTGGTCTGATGATGATCGTGGTAAAAAGCGTCGGATAAATCTGGATCTTAACCTTTAATTTTCTTTTTAAGATGTAGAATTTCAGCTAACCAGGTACTGTTTTCTAACTCTTCTTCTATTTTTTTTAGACATTAGGGACAATGTCTCAATTAGGTTTGAGGGAGGGGAATAGTTGACTAGTATCTTGTTTTTATTTTTTCATTGTGTTGTTTTTATTTGATTTTTAGTCAAAAATTTTCAAAAAAAAATTCAAAAACAATTTAAACAAATAAAAAAATATTTTGTGTTTTTAATTTGACTAACCAGGTGGAATGGTGTTTGAGATAGCTGAGTAAGGAATTTCCACTCCTGAGACTTATCTCAACTTATTTTGTAACAAGTTAATTTTTGTTTATTTCCTTTTGAATTATTTAATTTGTGAATTCTCCATAATACTCACTAAAATTGATCTTCATATGCTCAGTTGACAAGTATTATCAATATGCATGGTAACATACAACCATGAGTTGTAATTAAAAAGTTTGTAATATTCAGTGTTCTAGTTTAATTGGAGGAAGCATCTAAAAAAGCGATGGAATTTTTTTTTAAAAATGTGTATATTAAAAAAAATATGAGATCCGAGTAATTAAGTCTGAATGGGTGTTTTAACACATAGTGCCCTAAAACCAACTGGTTTAGGAGTCACTGGCCCAAAACTCACTATATTGATTGAAGATGTTATAAAAAAAAAAGATATTTGAAATCTGAGTAATTAAGTCTGTAAGGGTGTCTTACCACCTAGTGCCCTATAGCCAACTGGCTTGGGAGTCACTGACCTAAAGCTCGCTACATGGATTGAAGATATTGTAAATAAAAAAAATCAGAAAAAAATTCCATTGCTAAAAAAAGTGAGAATTCTGATATAACTTTAGGACAAAAATATTACTCTATTTTCAACTACACTTATGAATATTATGGCACAATGAGCTGATTAATACTTTATTGGTTGAGTATATGGAGAATGACAAAAATAATCGGAGAATTTACTTATTTAGTAATTTAGAAAGAAAGAAAACAACTATTAACTTGGATAAAAAGTTTCACTTGTTTAGTCACTAACTTGTTATTCTCTTTTCCTTTGTCTTTTTGCTTTTGTGTGCACGAGACTACAACTCGTCCACTATGGACACCTAGAGGTTTAAAGGCTTGTTGCATACGCTAAATACAACAGTGATCCCTACGAAAGTGGCTTAATTTAATTTTTATTGTTTATTGCATTTTATTTTATTTTTTTGCTCGAGGACTAGCAAAATGTTAAGTTTGGGGGTGTGATGAGCGGAAAATATAACAATATTTACCGCCTATTTTACTTAATATTTTGTATAGTTTCTCGAGTTTTATGAATGTTTTGGTGTGTTTTAGTTTATTTTGCAGATAAAATAAAATCGGGACTTAATGGAATCAATTAGGACGAAATGTGGAACAAATAAGGGCAAAAACTGGACTTGACATTTTGATTTTGGAGGTTGGAAACTTGAAATGGCGTTCTAACGAAGTACAATTTCGAAATTTCAGCTTTGCGCAATTGTCATATTTTGGCCATAATGTTTTATTCCGATATCGGATTTTTTTATCGGATTTTTTTTTATTTTAATAATTTATTATTTTAATTTTATAATTTCATAATAAAAACATTAATTGTATATATTAGATATCACATATATTTTTTATTTTAATAAAAGATTATACTATATCTTCTTATTATAATAAAAAATTTATTTGTAGAGATTAAGTTTCATGTGACGCGATGAGAAATTTAAAAATATTTAATATATATATATTCTTTGCCGATTATATGTGATTTTATTCAAAAATTAATCAGATATTATAATATATTTTCTTGTTATAATAGAGTTCTTATTTAATAGATTTATTAATTTAACTTTATAATTTAATACTGTTTATTAATTGTAATAGGAAAGTATAATATGGTTTCTTATTACAATACAATTCTTAGTAAATTATAATAAATATTTTTATTGTTATATATTTTTTATTTAATACAAAATTAATTGTAAAGATATTTTAATTTTATAATTTAATAAAAAAAATTAAGTGGAGAGGTTAATTGTAAAGATGAAGTGTTACATATGTTTTTTTTTTATTTTAATGAGAGATTATAATATGTTTTCTTATTATAATAGGTTTCTTTATTTTAATATTATAATTTAATAATAATAAATTAAAATATTAATTATTAATTAAATTAATAGGTTTCTTACTTTAATAGAAAATTATGTTTTTATATTATAATAGGTTTCTATAAGTTAATAATTTATTATTTTATTTTATAATAAAAAGTAATAGATATATTTTAAATATAAAATATTAATTGTAGAGATTAGTGTAGGCATTGCATTTTTGCATAAGTCCCGATGATGAGCCTCGTACGGAGGCACTACCCTTTAAGTTGCGGAAGTCGCAGGAAACGGACGGCAGAAGGGAAATTCAGAAATCAATACCTTGTTGGACTCAATTCGTTTGCTTAGCTTCGAGTTTGCTCGTTGAACCTCTGTTTTAGAACTTATCCTTGGCCCAAAACCCCCGCAATCCATACCAAGCCCACCAAAAAACCAACCACACGCTCAAACCATCTAATTCACGCCCAAATCCTCCCAAAAATATTCAAACACATTAAACACACGTTAAAATCTAAATAAATCACCTTCCCGAATTAAAGAAATAAAAAACAAATCACCTTCCCAATTTAGAAGATTCAAATCAAATCTCATCAATCACCTTCCTAATTAAATTAAATCACATGCCTAAACTAATACAATCCCCTCCCTAAATTAGATAGATTTTTCCTTATGACACACTAATTAGAGATATCTCCATAATTACACAATATCCTTTCCCTTCCCGTACAAGGATAACCTCAACCCTCTCCTATAAAAAAGATAATAACCCAACTCTTTTTCCCCTAGCTCATTCACGCCCCTCCTCTCTCTCTCCCTAGTAATCACGCCAAACACAACAAGAAATTACCCCTCTTTCTCGGCAAAATCACATGCCCTAGAAACTCTTCCCTCTCATACGCACAACACTCAAACCATGCACGTGGAGCACACAAAATAACCCTTCAACGTGACCAGTTCTCCACTAAAACCAATTTTCCACACTGTCACCGAACAAATAATACACGCAAAAGACAAAACAATAAACCCTAGCAACTAGCAGCCCACACTTCACCAACCTAAAACGCACACAACCCTCACCCGGAAAAAACAACCAACCGACTAAATTGCCCCCCTTCATGCAGACCACGTGAAGACCTTCAGCTCACGTTACCAGCCCCTCGCATTCACAAAACGCACAAGCCGAATCAAACCTACATAAGCACACGCTCAGCCCCCTCTCATCAAACACAAAAAATAGTCCCTGAAATATAAAGAAATAGTCCAGAAAACTCCCCCTAAATCACCACCAAAACTGCCCAGAAAACTACCCCAAACCACCGAAAATACTGTCCAGAAAACTGTCCTAATTACCAAAAAAACAGTGGCAAAAAACAGCAGCAAAGACAGAGAAAATAGCAGCCCAAAACAGTGAAGCAACGAAGGAAAACGTTGAACCAATGGATCGGAAAAGTTACGGAGCACCAACCCTTCCGACAACCGCGTAACGCACTTCCAAGAGGCGACTTAAGAGGTTAAACCTGAGGGCACCCTTTTTATTTATTCCCGTTCTCTTATTTATTATTATTTCTTCGCATGCATATTATGGATTCATGTGTGTTGTGGCCATGGGATGAATGATTTTGTCTCGTGGTATATCGGATGGAAAGCTGGACGTAAATTCCGTAGCCGAATCCGAATGGACGGTAGTGCGGTCTGAACTCGGGATACAATTCCACGTACCACTTGAGAAACGCACATATTTTGTTTTATCCAATCTTGCGTTTATTCGTTGTTTATTCGAAATAATATGTTCCTTTATGCATGCTTAGGTTGTTTAGCATATTATTTTTATGCATGATTTAGTTGTTTAGCATATTATTTTCAAGCATGAATTAGTTATTTCCTTCGTATTAGGAACTTAATTATGTCTCTTCTATGTTTATGTTTAGATTATTATTTATCTATATCACCATGTTTATCGATTTAATGCGTTCATGAGATCATGTGCTTGCCGTTATTTTGACTTACTTTCATGCATGCAAACTTAGATATAGGTTAGATTCAAACTTAGATATAGGTTGTATGCGAACTTAGATGTAAGTTATTCTTGCGTAGACTCGGTTATATTATTACAAAAATCCGTTCATTACAAGTGGCATAAGTAAGGGACCATTTCGAACCCAATGGTTTGAAGTCTTCCCTTGCGAGGGGTGAGTGCGGCCTTAAATCATTTTCCCAGCGACTCCATTATTCTCCGGTTTAGTCCTCCGCGGGCTACTCCGTACTCCCAATTAGGCCACGAGCCTAGAACAACGTCGTCAATTTCTGTGTCCTACAGTCTGGCGACTCCACTGGGGATAGAGAATCGGCCCCGAAATAATGTCTTGTAATGTTTGTGATTTGTGGTTTAGTTAGCCGTGTCTACCGTTCGTTGAAGGGGTTTAATCAAAGGCATTATTAGAGCTAGGTAATGGTTTGGTGTCTTCCTTCATTCACTACCTTTCTATAGTCGAAGGGAAAAGCTGTGAAGGCACCTAGATAATCATTTACTCGAAGCTTACTGTGATGGACTAATTTGGATGACTTGTTGTTTATTCATGTCACCAAGGCGATAAGAGCTTAAGAGGTTTGGTTTTTTAAGAGAGTTCGCTCCACCCTCCCTCTGGGGAATCTTCAATAGGAAATCCATTTGACAGTCAGTCATGCACCATAACTCGTTGGCACGTACCTTAAAGTATAAAAAAGGTGCGCTCACTTGGTCGCTCGAACCCTCGAGTGGGGAGTCCTAGTTGTGGGTAATCCTTCGCCAGCGGGAGCCTTTGTCTATACCCCCATAAACCCACATGTGAACTGTAGTTGTAGGACTGAAAGAAAACACCCATTTATGTTTAAGTTTGGGACCATCATCATTTGGGTTCAGTTGGACCTTTTGTCATGAGTTATGGGCTTGTTGGGCCATTTAAACTGGGACGGATTCATGCCTTATGACAATTGGGCCAAAAGCTTCTAAAATACAAATGGGCCATTTTATGTTTAGGCCCATCATCATTTGAAGTTGTTTAGCCATGTTATCGCAAAAGTGTAAACCTGTTGGGCCTTTTCAACTGGGACAAGTTTACACCACGCAATAGTATGGTTGAATGTTTTGGAATGATAATGGGCCGACTTATATATTCCATGCATTGCATGCATACATGCTAACATGCGGTTTTAAAAGACACCATAGATACCCGTTGGGTTAGGGAAGATGGAAGACTCGTCAAAAGGCCGTTAGCAACATGAGAAAATCAGTTAACGAGGGATCTCGTATGGACCAACTGGAAACTAGTCTTACCAAGGTTACCGAGTAGTTGCAAGCTTTGACCACCGCTGTGGCCAATATGGTTGTGCCTCATGCTGGGGAGGCTCTGAGAATAAGAGGCGAGAGGAACCTCCGAACAGGTTGAGGGATGATATCCCTATTTTTGATGATGACATGGCTGAGTATGCCGCGGGCTGAATTGGCAGAAACTCCGAGATCAGGTAGAGTCAGTGACCCGCAAGATGAGGGGTAAGCATGAAGATTTGCTGGACTATGAGGCGATGAATTTTGAGGAGCAGTTGCCAGCTCAGTTCAAGATGCCTTACATAGCCAAGTTCAACGTGTTGGGTTTCTACGGTCCCGAGGATCGTTTTAAAGCGATGAACATACATGTGAATACAGCAAGGAAGTTGCGGAATACATACATTGAGCGGTTGAGCGATGCGAAGAACAATAAAAACTCTTTAAGCCCTTTGAAGCTCACGGTTTTGCTGCTATTTTTGTCCTCCAAGATTTCGGCAATGGTGATCCCTCCAAGCTCAAAGCTTTGTGTGATTCCATGCTCACAAGTGCGGTTCCCTATCACCTTCGCAAGACTCAAAAGTGTGCTAGTACTTAGAATTTTTTGCCACAAAAATTCCTTAGCTTCTCATTGGCTCACGGTGAAACCAGTGAAGGAAGAAGAAATTCTGCCCCTTGGGCGTGAAGATGGAGAGAAGAAAGAGAGAGGAGAGTTGTGTGTTAAGTGTTGGTGGTTGGGAAAAATTGTGTATCTAATACACTTCTTGAATTTCAAATCAAAAATCATTTTCTTATTTTGCTTTCCAAAAGTCAAATGCAATAAAGCCTTAACCACCTCCATCAACTATTCACATCACAATGACAAGTTGTCATGTCACTCAAAGTGACTAGACATCACATCAATCGATTGACTAGTGATTTGACGCTTGATGTGACTTGTGGGTCGTGCTTTAAATTCGCAATGCGAGTGCGCCCGCAAACACTCCCGGGCTCGGGTTCGCTAATTCTAATTAACGAATTTTCCGTTGCGACGTAATTAAATAATTATGCCTAGCAAAATTATTATTCACATCGCTAACGAATTAATTCTAAATTAAATCGTTTGCCCGATTTAAAATCTAATTTTAATTCCGCGTCGAAATCCTATTTCGTTTAATATATCGAATATATTATTTTATCGATTAATTCCAAATTTATCATTTTTCTCTCTTTAAATAATATTTATATCCAGATAAAATATCTCCGTAATTAATCCCAGATTAATTTTCTCTCTCATCTAATAATCTCAGATTAATAAAGTGCGATTCATACGTCATCGGTGAATCTTCGGGAAGCGACCCATGAGATCCCCGGATATGTTGGCAGTAAATCCGGTCGTCGGACTATCCGAACACGTACGTACCTAGTACTACGTTTGTACCGGTTTACAAGACAAGGTTGGCTTCTAGCAAAGCGACATGCCTACCCAATTCTCCAGAAATATCCTGACATAAATATACGATCTATATCAGGCGTAGTATACGTAGTATTGCGTATTTCGATCCAGTATCGGATGTCACGTGCAAGGGCTGGGGCTGGAAATGTGTCTGCCCCGTACGAAGCACATATCGGATCTCTGGAAACTAGTCTCTATAATTGGATAAACATGACCTAGTCATAATATCCCGATAGCTGCAGCATATAAGTGAACCAGTTCCGTATCCTACGTGACCATCATCTCCACTATGACTGGAGTGATACGTCTATCTGGACATCACACCCACACACTACGATTCTCAATATACCCAGCAGAGGCTTACACAGAACCTGTTAAAGCCCTGGACGACCTAAAACCAAAGTATATTGATTGTTGCAAGTATTAGCGGTGCAAGTCTCAGGTTAACACCAAATACACCTACCCTGATTCGGACTTCCATAGACACATAGTCATACTACCAATGGAATTCCGAGGGGTCTATCCAGAGCGAAGCTATTTTCCATACCATCGGTAAAACACAATCTCCTACTACACTTAATGAGTATCATATACCCAAATATATGAGAATTATGCCGTTATGCCCTCACAACGTGCACAAGTGTAATACTAGTCTTTTCCGCATTATTGATGTCCAATCTCGGTAATACTCTGACTAGGGATATTTAATGATTAAACCTTCGTGGATTGATACTGTCTCATATCATCTCAATCCAGGAACTAATCATAAGGACCTCTATCATTTATACATCTTGGTAATCTAATTACAAATGATAAGAGAGCGATTTCCTTTGTCACATAGTTATTTGTACAACAACACCATGATCTGTACAAATAGTGACGCTATGGGTCATAACTGTCCAACAATCTCCCACTTGGCCTATGGCCAGAAACTCGAGTGTCCCACACCCGAACTATGTACGGTTCGCTCAAACTTCTGCTGAGGAAAGGCTTTCGTCAGCGGATTTGCATGATTATCATCTGATGCGATTTATACGATCATCACATCGCCACGATGTATGATCCGAACGAATCAGATGAATAATCGAAGTATTTATCTGGATCGTTGATGAGACCATTAATTCTTTAGCCTACGCTGTAGCCTAGCTCAGCTGCTAACAGAACTATATCTAATCTAATTAGATTTGTTATCGACCCAAATGGCTTCTATTACTGCCTTAGCTGCATCAATAATCCACTTTTGTTGTTTATGCTGTAACAGTATCTTGCTTGGAAGATTTCCAGCTCACTGTTCCATTATTCAAACTTTATAGTACCGTTGTTACGACTTATAGTCGTTTTATCGGTTAGGAAACTTGCAACGGTGAACCCAGTCACTTCAAGTTCTCATTCTTCATAGATTAAGACAGCATCCTTAGTTCCTCTAAGATACTAAAGGATTTTCTTAACATCAATCCAATGACTATCACTTGGATTGGCCCGATTGTGAATCCATATGCTCAAAGCGTATGAGACACTAGGTCGCGTACATTTTTCAATGTACGAGTTCTCAGAGAGTATTAACCACTCTAAATCTATCCCAATAGATCTTTATTCTAGAATAAAGGTTGTTTCTCCCAAGAATTCTACGAAGAATTTTCTCGAAATCCAAGCTTTCACCGATTGTATTATGGGAATATCATTTCCAAGAAATGATATATCATCATTACATAGGACATTCACTGTCAGTGCTCTCCCATTAACCCCTTTTATATATACAAGAATCATTTTCGTTTTGAATTAAATCATACACCATTATGATTACATCAAAACGATAATTCCAAGAACGCTATGCTTGCTTCAATCCATCCATGGATCGAATAACCTGCAAACCTTGTTTGCTAGTTTTGGTACGAAAAAACCGTCAGGATGTTGTAAACATCCTCCAAAAGGTTTCTGTTAATGAAAGAGGTTTTGCCATTCAGCTGCCATATTTCATGAATGAAACATGCAGCATTAGCAAGCATTATCCAAATGGATTTAACATGGCAATATGTAAAAGGTTTCATCGTAATCGACACAATGTTGATAATGATACATCATCGCTACAAGCCTAGGTTAGTACATTGGTATGTTGCCTTCCATGTATGTCTTCCTTGAAGACTTAATAGTACTAATAGGCACAATGCCTTGCGGTACATCAACTAGTATCCAAACTAAGTTGTTATACATGGAATCCATTTCGGACTTCATGGCACTTTGCCATAATAGGGAGTCGATACCTTGTATCACTTCCTCATACGTAGTCAGTTCGTATTCCTCAATATGATTGACATCCTTTCAAGGTGAGATCATAAACCCATAGCTCCCAGGTTATTTTCTGACTCTCTCCGACTTACGCGGTTCTTGTGTATTCGAAGATTACTGGTATAGTTTCATCCTTGATGAACTATTTATGTTCCATTAAGGAATCAGTGCCTGGAATAATATTACTCCAATTTTCATCGAGTTTTACTATCCTCCCATTTACCACTGCATATAGGTATTCCTCTTAGGAAAATCCATGGCGAGCAACAATTACATTGTTCTCTTGTGAGATGTTTAAGTGCTATACTTTGGTTTCCCTGGGATAACCCACAATTAGACACTTATCCGATTTGGGTTCTAGTTTGGTATCATCCAAACATATGCCTAGCATTCCCAAATCTTCAAGAATGAGAAACCTGATTTCTTTCCTGTTCATATCTAATATGAAGTCTGTCAAACAGATTTTTATGGAACCTTATTCTAAATAAGTCTTGTACTGTTTATGCGTATCCGTTGAAGGAAATGGTAACTCAGAGCGACTCATGATTAACCTTATCATGTCCAATAAAATTCGATTATCCGTTCAGACAAACCGTCAAATTGACGTGTTCCGGGAGGAGTCCTCATTGAAAGAATACTATACTCTTTCAAGTATTTGAGAAACTTATTGCTTAAGTATTTTCATCATGGTCTAACCGTGATGGTTTTATACTTTAGCCGATCTGTTTGTCTACTTCGTGTCGAAACTCTAAAAGTTTCAGATTTGTGTTTCATAAGAAACACATAACCATAACGCGATGCCACATCCGTAAAGGTCACGAAATATTCATATCCACCTCTAGCCTAGCTAGATATGGGCCCACCTACGTCACTATGAACGAGGACTAACAGATCGGTGGCATTCGCACTTTTACCAAGTAAAGGTGTTTTAGGCTCTTTGCCCAATAAACTAGATTCGTAGACATTATTTGAATGGAATCAAATTTGTCCTAGTACCCACTCTTCGAAAGTGTGGATATACGAGTCTTGTTTAATTGTGTCCCAGACAACAATGCCACTCATAAGTCTCAACTGATTTACTCAGTTCGAGCTATTTGTTTGTCATGTTATATGTTCGAGATTTATTTATATTCAAAATATAAATATGCAACGGATTATACTCTGATATGGAGATAATGTTTCTAGTTAAACTAGTTACATTGTAACAGTTTCCAAATTTAAGTACACACCCGAAGGGTAGTTCCTAAACTTAGGTTTCTACGGTTAAAACAGCGACAATTGTCCCATTTCCGATTCGCAGATTAATCTCAACTGAAGTCAGTATCCCGCAAATAGCAGATCTGCACACTAGTGCATATTTATGTACCACATATAGTATCTAAAATACAATTTTAATACTAGCAGTGAACATCTTTATGACAAACATATTTGAAGTCGAAGCCTTTCACCGTCTTCACTTCCTTCATGTCTGCCTTGTCCAAACGGCAGTCACGCTTCCGCAATCCCGTTTGCTACATTTTTAGGTAGACATTTTGAGATATGTCCTTTATCTTTCCAGAAGATTATAATGACTTTGCCTTTGCTCTTTTCCACACCCTAGAAGCCTTTGGCCAAGCCTTGGCCTTCCGGAATGTCGAAGTAAGATGCGCCTTGCGCTTCTCGCCTTATTGCAAACTTTGGCTTTATCTCCTTGAGAATAGCCATTAACTCTCCAAGAGTTTACTATTGCAATTTATACTTCTAAGATCTAAAATAGATCTATGAAGATCCTTCAATTTCAATATCATATTGTAAGGATCTAATCTTATTTCTGATTAAGAAATTAAGGAGTTTATTTGGCAAGCTTATTGGATTAAGCACTTAAGTTATCATCACATGAATCTTCCAAAGATCATGCTCTACTATTTGCTTAACTCCGGGCTTAGGCCTAATATGTTATTTTATCAAATAAAGTAACTTATTAGTTTCCAGGACCATCCTGAAATTTTATTTCCAATTTGAAAATTAAAGTCGTTTAAATACATTTTCAACCAGGATTATGTTTTAAACACTAATCTTTCAATTATCTTGATTCTAATAGTCCAACTATTTAATCAACGATTTCGGTACTATTTATTATAATGATTACTATAGTCCAACTATTTAATCAACTATAATTTAATAGGTTAAATTCAATTATATTGATTAATATAATCCAATTATAAGATCAACTGTAATTAAATTGTTAATTCAAATATATTGATTACTATAATCCAATTATATAATCAACTATAAATGAAATAGTTTGAATACAGTCCAACTGTTTTATTAAAACGACGATTAAATATTAGTCCAACTAATATTTAATTATATGACGAAAAATTTGATAAAAGCGCGTATGGCAAGTAATTAAACGAATATTGCAAATTTAATACTTGCCTCCCACTATTTTTCGGCGAGCCTCTAACCCTCTGTTGAGTACTCGGGAAACCTTGTTTCCTAGTGGGCTATGATCCCGTTAAATATCACACAATCTTGACTTTGGCCAACATATTGTATGATAATTAACTAGGTAGATCTCTAAGATCAATTGGATCCCATCCAATTCCTATATCCAGTAGGGGACATCCAAGTTCGAAACATATATCTTATATATGCCAATATATCCTATAAATTGCCTAACCGTTTTTCTCTGAAACAACTAAGCATTGGCTTTGGCACAACAAACTTAGTGATCCAAGTTAAGCGTGACCCATTGACCTTGGAAAGCTTCGTAATCAATGTCGATGGACAAGAAGTGATCTTGACTTTGGCCAACAAATCACAACTTGGACAAGACACCGATATGGAACAAAGCCTTCGTGATTCAAACACATCCTCGACTGACAAAGGCCTTGACTTTGGCCAACAAACCAATGCCAGTCTTGGATCTTGAGTAAGAATCACTCAATGGAAGGAAAAACGCTTAATATTATGTGAGGGTTTTTCGTGTGCAAATTGGCAACCAATTTATTATCTTTGTTAAGGTATCATCATCATACACCCTTAAAAATGCATTCTAAACACATAATAAGACGCATATAAATAAAATAATAATGTTATGCGGATGGATACTTAACACATTGTTCCTAGAACAAATCTCTCTCTTTTCTCTCTCCCACTAGCATAAGTATTACTTCTACCCGTTACATAACACTTCTAAAGAAACCTCATTTACATTGAGGGGAATAGGTGAGAAGAGAAATACATAGAGTCAAAGAGGTAATAGGTTGGACACGCAGGTCCAATTAATAAATTCTAAATTTATTACAGCGATTTCCAAAATTGCCCCACCCATCTAATATCCATCCGATATACATTATTCATGCACCGCAACCATGTATTCACACAAGCATGTTATCAATCAATCTAATCCAATTAATTAATCTGAATATTAATGACCATCCAATGTTCAAACAACGATTTGATTTTGCGCGAGTCAAACTTGTTTTGCGAATAAGTACTCAAAGTACGAATTCTTGAATTAAATTAAACTATAACATTAAATCCAATTTAATTTGCATTTAATACTAATTCATCTATTTAATTCCAAATTAAATATTACACTTTATTAACGAACCTTTACGACTTAGATTCTGATCTAATCGTTACGGGTCTCAAAGCCCGATTAACATCCAATGTTAATTTAATTTAAAGTCCAATGGGCTTTTAATTAATTTCTTAAGGCATGAACTTTTGGTCAACATGGGTCAAACCCAATTACCAAAGCCCATTTAAGGAATCACCCTTATATGCCTAGAAACCAATTTAGGCCCATTAGGCCCAATTAAAGTTAAAGGTCCATGAGTCATAATGGACTTTATGGATGTGGTTTTGGGCCCAATTGGATCCAACCAATTTAGCCTAAACCCATCTTGGTACAACCAAGTCCATTAAGCCCAATAACAACTTTTCAAGCCCAAATCCAATTTTAGCCCAACATAATTAAATTCCAAAATTCCAATTTCACAATTTAATTACTCAAAGTGTAATTCTATAATTAATCACCCAAATTAACATTTCTAAAACATCAATTTACACAATTAATTATGCTCCTCAACATTAAAACATGTCCAACACATTTTAAACAAAAATCAAACCCATTTTCCATGCTAGTAAGCTCTCGGCAATTTGGGGATTTTAATGTCCAATTTGGTTTCAATCCAATTAAATTACAAATCACATTACCCAATCATTTCAAGTCATCCAATGATCAACGAAACAAGAAATACCAAGACTTAGGGCACTATAAACCATTCGGCCAAGCCAATTATTTTGGGGAAAATTTGTCCAATTCAAAATTCATCAAATCGACAATGCATAACACAATGTTATCATAATTTAAGCATACTCAAACATCCAATTTCACTCAAACATGCTCAAATCAATTTTGCCTAATTTTAGCCCTAAATTCAAATTTCATGCTTTAACCTGGCTCTGATACCATTGTTGGGTTTCTACGGTCTTGAGGATCGATTTATAGCGATGAAACATACATGTGAATACAACAAGGAAGTTGCGGAATACTTACATTGAGTGGTTGAGCGATGCGACGAACAACAAAAACTCTTTAAGCCCTTTGAAGCTCACGGTTTTGATGCTGTTTTTGTCCTCCAAGAATTTGGCAATGGTGATCCCTCCAAGCTCCAAGCTTTGTGTGATTCCATGCTCACAAGTGTGGTTCCCTATCACCTTCACAAGACTCAAAAGTGTGCTAGTACTTAGGAATTTTTTGCCACAAAAATTCCTTAGTTTCTCATTGGCTCACGGTGAAACCAGTGAAGGAAGAAGAAATTATGCCCCTTAGGCGTGAAGATGGAGAGAAGAAGAGAGAGGAGAGTTGTGTGTTAAGTGTTGGTGGTTGGGAAAAATTGTCTATCTAATACACTTCTTGAATTTCAAAAATTCATTTTTCTTATTTTGCTTTCCAAAAGTCAAATGCAATAAAGCCTTAACCACCTCCATCAACTATTCACATCACAATGACAAGTTGTCATGTCACTCAAAGTGACTAGACATCACATCAATCGATTGACTAGTGATTTGACGCTTGATGTGGCTTGTGGGTCCGCGCTTTAAATTCGCAATGCGAGTGCGCCCGCAAACACTCCCGGGCTCGGGTTCGCTAATTCCAAATTAACGAATTTTCCGTGGCGACGTAATTAAATAATTATGCCTAGCAAAATTACTATTCACGTCGCTAACGAATTAATTCTAAATTAACTCGTTTGCCCGAATTAAAATCTAATTTTAATTCCGAGTCGAAATCCAATTTGTTTAATATATCGAATATATAAATTTATCGATTAATTCCAAATTAATCTTTTTTTTCTCTCTTTAAATAATATATTATCCCAGATAAAATATCTCCGTAATTAATCCCAGATTAATTTTCTCTCTCATCTAATTAATCCCAGATTAATAAAGTGTGAGTCATACGTCATCGGTGAATCTTCGGGAAGCGACCCATGAGATCCCCGGATATGTTGGCAGTAAATCCGTTCGTCGGACTATCCGAACACGTACGTACCTAGTACTACGTTTGTACCGATTTACAAGACAAGGTTGGCTTCTAGCAAAGCGCCATGCCTACCCAATTCTCCAGAAATATCCTTATAGGAATATACGATCTATATCAGGCGTAGTATACGTAGTATTGCGTTTTTCGATCCAGTATCGGATGTCACGTGCAAGGCCTGGGGCTGGAAATATGTCTGCCCCATACGAAGCACATATCGGATCTCTGGAAACTAGTCTCTATAATCGGATAAACATGACCTAGTCATAATATCTCGATAGCTGCAGCATATAAGAGAACCAGTTCCGTATCCTACGTGACCATCATCTCCACTATGACTGGAGTGATACTTCCATCTGGACATCACACCCAGCACACTACGATTCTCAATATACCCAGCAGAGGCGTACATAGAACATGTTAAAGCCCTGGACGACCTAAAACCAAAGTATATTGATTGTCACAAGTATTAGCGGTGCAAGTCTCAGGTTAAGACCAAATACACCTACCTTGATTCAGACTTCCAAAGACACATAGTCATACTACCAATGGAATTCTGAGGGGTCTATCCAGAGCGAAGCTGTTTTCCATACCATCGGTAAAACACAACCTCCTACTACACTTGCATGAGTATCCTATACCCAAATATATGAGAACTATACCGTTATGCCCTCACAACGCGCACAAGTGTAATACTAGTCTTTTCCGCATTATAGATGTCCAATCTCGATGATACTCTGACTAGGGATATTTAATGATTAAACCTTCGTGGATTGATACTGTCATATATCATCTCAATCCAGGAACTAATCATAAGGACCTCCTATCATTTATATATCTTGGTAATCTAATTACAAATGATAAGAGAGCAATTTCCTTTGTCACATAGTTAATTTGTACAACAACACCATGATATGTACAAATAGTGACACTATGGGTCATAACTTTCCAACACAACAGAAATGGGGATCCGAGGGTCCATCTCCGACAATATGTTTCTGTGATGAGTTTAGTGGGTCTGTCGAAGCGTCAAGTTCAGAAGATGTTCGGGGTGTCACTTGAAGGGGCACCCGTAGTATGGTACCATGGCCTGGAGAGGAAGGTCAAAGACGATTGGATGGTATTGGCAGAGGCCCTTCTGAATCAGTATGTCACGGATTTGGAGATCGACTTCTCTCTTCGTGACTTGGAAGAAGTAAACGCCGGAGTATGTGGACCGCACATGAACGAATTGAACTTGTCCCGCAAGATAGTGAGACAAGGTTTTTACTGGTTGACCATGGAAGCTGACTGCGCGAAGCTGGTAAAGCATTGTCACGATTGTCAAGCGCACGGTAACTTGAACCATTTGCAGCACACAGAGTTGCATGAACTATCAGAGCCGTGGCCTTTCTCAGCATGGGGAATTGACATGATCGGGGAAATTCGACCACACGCATCGAATGGACATCGCTTCATAGTAGTGGCAGTAGACTGCTTTTCAAAATGGGTGGAAGCCGAGTCGTTTCGCAACGTTACAGCAAAGCAGATGGCGAAGTTCATAGCCCGGAACCTCATTTGTCGATACGGAATGCTGCATCACGTAGTAACGGACAACGGAGTCCAGTTTCAAGGAGAAACGAAGGCAATGCTACAGAGGTACGGGATAGTGTTAGGGTTGGTGCTCGGAGTGCCAATCCGGATCATATTTATGTTCCATTCATAAATACGAGCAATTATATTTTCCATAATATTACTAATTTAACGGTAGCAGCCTTGTCTTTTATACGCTTATTCAATCTAATTACGATTAGATATCTGATTACGATTAGATCGAAACTAAATCTGATTCAGTGATACGTGTATATTAGACAAAGACTCTAGGATTTACAATATAGTGTGAAGTTACAACATAGTTTGTAATTGACATTGGGAAGCGTAATATAAGATGTATATCCTTAAATAAAGTTCCTGGTCAAGATTTACTAACACGGGTCGGTTAGTGAAATCCATTGAGACAAGTACATGTCGTATATCGTGACTTGGTCCGATGGTTTATCCCAGTAAACCATGAGTCTCGGGAGACTCGTATAGACATGTAGGTGTTTATTTGATAAGACACTGAACGGCTCACTGAAGGTTTCCTAATATATGGTACACCAACGTCAATAGGAACCTTCTCGAGTTGAGCGAGCATAGTGGTCCTTCGACTTGAGATACCACGGTGGGATATATGAGTTATCCTCCACACTTTGATGGCAGTCACGTCAACAATCTATTCATGATCAGACCTCCGCCTGTTCGTTGGGTGTGGACTGATGCTCATGATATCCAGTGCGTATCAAGACATGATCCGTCAGTCCTGTGTACAGGGCATAGGTATCCAGCACGTGTTTACGATCTAGTAAATCCATGGATGTGGTATAACGTCGGAGTGTTATTTAGAGATCATAAAATGAAAGTCGATTGTATTATACCGAACGGGTTTGACGTTTTCATCTATACCCCAAGTATAATACGAATAGCCTGTGACGGAGGGATTATACGTATGCAGTGACCTCGACATGTATAGTTTAGCGAAATTATCTGTGGTCGTCATAATCCATGAGTGGGTGGATTATGGACATGAAATTGGATTTCGTGACAGATAAACCTAAACTTAGAGAGTCCCACAATATGAAGTGTACTCGTTGAGCACTTGGGAACTCGATATGAATAATACAGATTATTCATAATACTTCACCGAATTAAAAAAGTTAATTCGGATCGTTTAATCGGTTAAACGATAACACATGCTATTAGGGGATTTTGTCCGCTAATAATTATTGTGTATTTGTATTTGATACATAATTCGATTAGATACACATTAATTATTCGTCAAATGAGATTTTGACACATGCCATGAATATATGTATTTATAATTTAATGTAAATAAAATACATGTATTTGTGTAAATTAATTGTTTAATTATTTAATAGTTAAATAATTAAATAATTGACTTTTCAAACCTATCCATTAATCATTATTGAATGACAAATGGTGAGTTTTAATTGGATCACATGGCATAAAATTAATTACACTTTATTTGTCCAATTTTGATTGGTTAATATAAAGTAAAATTAGTTTTAATTTGATTAAAAAAATTGAAAGGACAATAATGCCCTCCAAACCCATTTCGTTTTTTTGCACCCGAAAATTTGTTTTCTCTTTCTTCTTAAGTCCACCATGGCTGAGAACCTCAAAACAAAAGGGTGAAAAATGGGTTTCACTTTTGCTTGATGTTTCAAGCATAAAGAAAGAAGAAAATCAAGAAAAATGGCAAAAGAATTAGGAGATTTAAGGTATTTCTTCAAATCCTAAGCTTTAGAAAGTTGTTTCATGTTTTATTGGTAATTATTTGAGATCTAGGGTTTCTTCTTTGTTGCTAAATTTGGGGGTTTTGGTTGTATTGGTTGGAATTGGAAGTAGTAAGCATGTGTGAAGTAGATTGGATGGAAATTAGTGTAATTTATTTCCAATTTAATCAATTTATTGTTGGACAATAAAGTTGCCATTCTAGAGTTATTAATCTACTCTTTGATAGCCTAGAATTTTTCTAGAGTTGTTCATATGTGGTGGGACTCATTTGGTGATGGATTAATTAGATTAATCTTTGTAAAAATTGGATTAAAGTATGATTTTTGGGCCAATTTCGTTTACTGCTCAGACCTGGAAACATTTTTATTTTGGGGATGAAATTGTGGTCTTTTTAATGTTTTGGATGTGTTTTGGGAGTTGGCACAATTGCCGGAAAGTGTTTTCCGACTTGAAATAAGCGAAAACGGCCAAAAACGGCGTTACCGGGTGGATTTTGAGCCAACCGGGTGACGGCTGTCCAAACCGTGAGTCTGTCACTGTTTGGGCAGCCCATGAACTGACCCGACACTATTGGAGCTGACCTGGGTAGTTTCCATAAGTGTCGGGTAGTCGGTTCGGTCAAAAAAGCATTTTAGGCAATTTTACGGAAAAACAGTTTTCGTAAAAGTTGCGCGAGTTTTCAACCTGTTTATGTTAATATTTGATATTAAATAATAGGTTTAGGTGAAATAAGAATAAATTATTCATATTAGATATTGAATAATTTATTTGGTATTTTGAAAAAGTTTTAAAATACGATTTCACTCGAACCCGCGCTTCCGCTGCGCCTAATACCCAAAACCCCAACAGATAGGACATCACAAGTCGTCACCTTACAGACTGCAAGCAAATGGGGCAGTCGAGGCAGCTAATAAGACAATAAAGAAGATGTTAGCCAAAATGACGGAGAACTACAAAGATTGGGCTGATAAGCTGCCGTACGCCCTGTGGGGGTACAAAACTTCTATGAGAACAACGACGGGAGCCGCACCTTACTCTTTGGTCTACGGAATGGAAGCAGTACTGGCAGTGGAAGTTGAGATACAGTCTATATAGGTATTAGCAGAAGCAGAGTTACCTGAGCAAGAATGGGCCTCGCAGAGATTTGAACAGTTAGCACTGCTGGATGAGAAGCGAATGAAGTCTTTATGTCATATGCAGTTATACCAGAAGAGCTTGGCTCGAGCGTTCAACAAGAAGGTGCGTCCTACCAAGATCAGAAAGGGTGATCTGGTACTTAAGCAGTCGAAGCCGTCGACGACAGACCCGAGAGGACAGTTCAGACCCAACTAGGAAGGACCCTACATAGTCCAGGAAGTAATGGGAAATGGGGCAGTGAGACTGTCTGATTTGGAAGGAAACGAGTTCACCGAGCCGATCAACGTGGACAGATTGAAGCAGTATTTTTCCTGAGGAAGAGAAGACCGAGCGATCACCAAGAGGACTGGCGGAAGACCTAACCCAACGGAATAGGAAATTCATTCATGCATGCATACACGTAATGTATTTGCATTCTTTTTTGTGTTTGTTCTGTTTTGTAATCACAGGTTTCAAAGAAGAAAAAGAGAAAGCGGCAAAGGCAATCCAACCAGAAGCAGCAACAGTACATTGTCATCAGTTTTAGGAATGAATCCCAGGGTTGACCATACTAACCCCATAAGCCTTTGACTCTGCTAACTGCTACTCAATTATTAAAACTATTTTCTCTAATTATATGTATATCAATCGTGTGGGACCGTAGCCCAAACTTAACAACTCAATACATAAACTCTACTCCAATACTGTATACATATAGACACATATTTCTACAATGACTACACATATCTCAAATACTAATACAATATTTTTATTTGATTCTGACTGACTCCAACTGGACTCTTACTCTTTGACTTGGACTGGTGGACTCCAAACCCTAGTGACTGCATCAATATCCATCCTCCCGAGCTCATTCCATGAGAATACCTGCAACCATAGAAAACTGGAGTGTAGGTAAGATCGATGTACGATCTAAATGAGTGGACGAAGAATTGAAAAACTGATATAAAAATTTTTGGCTCTAAAACCAAAGTTCCAGAAATCTCTTTATAAGAAAATTCTTTTATGTAAAGCTTTGTCCGAAATTTCTCTTATAAAACTTAAATTTTCTGAAGTCTGCTTTCTGGAAACCGTTTCTAAAATCTACTTCCTGAAAATCTGTTTTTTGGAAATCTGAAATCTGGAAACTCTTTTTCTGAAAATCTTGTATTTGAAAATTTGATATGTATCTGAAAAAATTGACGTATCGCCATCCCCCCATACGCCTATCTGGAGCCAGTAATGCAAAACCATGACTTTGGGACGTTACGTATCGCCGTCCCCCAAAGAATGCCACTCATGTCCCTGAAATTGGTGGTATTGGGGCATTACATAATGCTGTCTCCCAAGCCACAGAACTGGAACTGGGGGTGCGGATCAATGCTACCCTCCAAGCTCTGAAATTAGGGTCTAGGGGTGTTATGTATCGCCTCCCCCTAGCCCTAAACTAGTATTTGATGGCGTTACATATCGCCGTCCCCCTAGTCCTCTACATGTGCACATGTTCTCTATACGTCAATTCCAATCTGTATAAAGATACATACTGGAGTGGGTTTTTCCCTCATGTCCCAAAAAATCATAAAGCTCATATTCTGAAATCATTTCACTTTAAAATATTTCTTAAAGTATGCTAAACAAAACATAACTGATAAATAAATTGGCTAACGCCTTAAAAACGAGGAAAGTAAGTTTGTATTTAAATAACATAAATAAAAAAAAATCAGCTGGAAAAGAAAGTGTCCACACATTGTTTTGGAGTTCCGATAGACTTTATTCACTTCGCTAGCGAACTTGTATTTCCTGCGATGATCTATAATCGAAAGTTTCGATTAGAAATGGACTAGGGATAAGATCAGAATCAAGTTAAATTGCCTATTCAAATAAGGAATACCACTCTAAGGTGTATCGAACATATGACATGATGTAATATATACCTATGAGTTGGTACGAGACTCTTACGGTAGCCTCTAACATGATCGGGTAACACTGGGATGTTTTAAAATTGATTTGGTCCATTTGTTGGCCGTGCATAGCGACACACGACAAAGTGCATCGTGACACGAACTGTCCAGTGAAATGCCCAAATTTTTGTCGGGGCCGTCGCGACGCACGAATCCTTCGCGTCGTGACGCGGCCCACTATAGAGGCGTTCCTAGGTAATTTTCCCAGATCGCGTCACGACGCGGGGTTCCATGCGTCATGACGTAAGGCCAAAATCTGCCCTAAACCTTCATTCAAACACTCATAATTTTGCTTCAATACCTAAGCCATATCTCCTCACAAGCCAATAACATTAACCAAAATTCTAAACATCATCAAAATCATCCTCAACATCATATTATGTCAAAACTACAACCTTTCTTTCATTTCATAAACAAATTTAGCTATTTGGGGAATTCACACAATCACCACTCTCATAACAATTACTCAATCATCATCATTTTTAAATTCTTAACATGCCAAAACTATTAAATCATTAAAACTAAAATTATTTCAATTTGGGTCATAATCCCTTACCACACTTTACTTGATTTTATTCATCCTCTAAGCTCCATGAATAAAACCTTCATTTGCTTCATCCTTTTCTTTTTTTCTTATCTTTTTTCTCTCTTCTCCTATTTCTTCTTCTTCTTATTCTTCTTCTTCTTCATACGTTTCCCCTCTCTCTCTTTCTCAAAATTTTATGAAATGGAAAATAGTGACTTCCTTATATACTTGGGTATTTTTGAAATTGTCAAAAATGGGGAAGAATTGAGAGATTTGTAGAATTTTGAAGAATTCTCTAGAATTCCCTTCAGGTACTATTCATCTGAATTTTTGATCTGCGTTTTTTACTAGTTTCTGTTATGAAATCGGAAAAATCTACAACGCGAAAGTTGTAGATCTTGATCTCAGATTTTCGACGATATAAGGTTCATACAAATCGGAGTTTGTATGAGAAAATTACGGCCTAATTACCACGGGCTGTTCGGAGTGGAATATCGTAACGTTTCACATCGAAGTTTCAAAGAATTTTCCGTTATCCATAAGGTTGTTCCATGAATGTATATATGCTCAGACATAATTTTGTATTGCGTACACTCGTCCCGTAATGTAATAGTGTTACTGTCAATAGTAGTAGAAACCACCGGTCGTTACAAGGGATTCCCGACTCTTTGCTGCTTTTCTCTACTGATAACTGTTAAGTGTTTTTCGTAATCTTTAATTTACATTACCAATTCAATCTTTATCTTTAATTAAGTTATTGCTAAGGTTTTCATTAAGTGAATTAGTTCCTTGTAACCATCTCTCTGAGGAATCGACACCCCAATTATACTGCGATAACCGCGAGTACTTTTTGGGCGTAAACAATGGTTTATCCCAATGCACCATGAGTCTTGGGAGACTCATATAGACGTGTAGGTGTTTATTTGATAAACATTGAATGACTCATTGAAGATTTCCTAATATATGGTACACCAACGTCAATAGGAATCTTCTCGAGTCGAGTAATATAGTGGTCATTCGACTTGAGATACCATTGTTGATATATGAGACATCCTCCAAACTTTGATGGCAATCACGTCACCGATCTATATAGATCAGACCTCCGCTGCTTCTTGGGTGTGGACCCATGCTCATGATATCTTGTGAGTACTAGATATAATCTGTCAGTCATGTGTACATGGCATAAGTATCATGTATGTATTTGTGATTTAGTAAATCCATCGCTGTGGTATACTTCAGAATCGAGTTCCGAGTTTTATTTAGAGATCATAAATTTGTAAGTCAACTATATTATACCTTAGGGATTTGACATTCCTTTCTATATCCCTGGTCTAATATTGATAGCCTGTGATAGAAGGATTATACGTATGCAATGACTTGCATAGTTTAGCGAGATTATATGTGGTTGTCATAATTTACGAGTTGGTGAATTATGGACACGAAATTTGATTCTGTGACGGATAAACCTAAACTTAGAGAGTCCCACAATATGAAGTGTACCTGTTGAGCACTTGGGCAGCGCGTTATGAATGATATAGATTATTCATAATACTTTATCGGTTTAAATAAGTTAATTTGAATCGTTTAACGGTTAAACGAAAAGATACATGCATCGGAACATTTCGGTCATTTCCTAATTGATGTGTATTTGTATTTAATATATGATTTTATTAAATACATATTAATTAATTGTCAAATAAGATATTTCACATTTATCATAAATATATGTATTTTGATTATTATAAGTAAATATGATACATATATTTAGATATTTGTATTTAAGTAATTATTTAATTGTTAAATAATTAAAGTACTTAAAATATAAATATCTAAGGTGATATTTATTTTAGGAAATGATTAAAGTATAAAAGTTTGACTTTTTACATTTAGATAAAGGTGTTAAAATTACATTTGGCTTCCTTAATTTGATTAAATGAAAACTTTTGCATTGGACAATTTTACCCTAAAATTTCACCCAAGCCAAGTATGAAAGGGAAATATTTTTCCCTTACCTTGGTTAATGAAAAACCTAGCCTCCAAATATCATAAAAGCTCTCCAAGGATTTTAGAGAGGAAGAATACCAACAATAACAAAGTTAAAGAAGATTTTGAAAGCTTAAGGTAATCTTTAGTTCTCTTTGGCTTAGAAAATTATTTTTGTTATTATTGCTTGTATTCTTTATGTTTTAGAGATTTTTACAAAAGTTATATAGATTCTTTACACTCTAAAATTTGGGGTTTTTTGATTTGGAGGATGGATTTGGAGGCTAGATGAATGTGTGAAGTTGGATTGAAAAATATTAGTGTAATATTAGTTCAATTTTATCATTTGATGACTTGTTGACAAGAATTGTTCTTGAGTTCTTCATTGGTGGTGGCTCTGATTTGTGTAAATATTAATATGATTAATGTTGAGAAAAATGGATTTAAAGAATGAAAAATGATAATTTTAGATTTTTGGTAATAAAATTATGATGTTTAAATATATTGCATGTGTATTGGGCATTAGAAAATTTTCGGAAATTATTTCGGATTGAAAATATGTGAAAAAGACGAAAAAGGCGTTACTGGGTGAGTTTTGGGCTTACCGGATGGCGGCT